>VXBS01006221.1:608839-642261 GCA_013400255.1 Sitta europaea | reverse complement strand
TTTCCCTTTCCCTTTCATTTCCCTTTCCATTTCCCTTTTTTCTTTCACTTTTTTCCTTTTTTCCTTTCACTTTCCCCTTTTTTTCTTTTTTTTTTCATTTCACTTTTTCCCTTTCCTCCTTTTTCCTTTCCATTTCCCTTTCCCTTTTCCCCTTTCTATTCCCCTTTCCCTTTTTCCTTTTCCTTTGTTTTCTTTTTCCCCATTTCCCTTTCCCCCTTTCCCTTTCTCCCTTCCCCTTTTTCCTTTTTTCCTTTGCCTTTCTTATTTTCTTTTTTCCATTTCCCATTATCTCTTTCCCTTTCACTTTTTCCCTTTTCCTTTCTCNAGAAGGATCCATTAGTCAGAGCCATGAGTGAGTGATCATTTTCTGGCCCCCATCTCCCGCTGAGCAGCAGGTAAGGCGCTCAGCTCAGGCAGGGCTGAGCGCGCATTGCAGGCTCTGGGGAGGGGAGCGAGTTCCAGCCCCCCCGCTCCCTGTCCTCCCCCCGGGGCTCCGGGGAGGCTGCGGAGCCTCTGCCCCGCCGGGGGTGCCAGCATGGATCGCTCCCTGTGCTGCAGCACAGCCCGGCTCCATCCCCCTGCTCCGGGGGAGCCAGCCTGCCCCGGCCCCAGCACTGCCCCACTCACTACTGANTTTCACTTTCCCCTTTTTTTCTTTTTTTTTTCATTTCACTTTTTCCCTTTCCTCCTTTTTCCTTTCCATTTCCCTTTCCCTTTTCCCCTTTCTATTCCCCTTTCCCTTTTTCCTTTTCCTTTGTTTTCTTTTTCCCCATTTCCCTTTCCCCCTTTCCCTTTCTCCCTTCCCCTTTTTCCTTTTTTCCTTTGCCTTTCTTATTTTCTTTTTTCCATTTCCCATTATCTCTTTCCCTTTCACTTTTTCCCTTTTCCTTTCTCTTTCCCTCTTTTTTCCCTTTTCCTTTATTTCTTTCCCTTTCCATTTTTCCTTTCCCTTTTTCCCTTTCTCTTTTCCCCTTTCTCTTTTCCCCTTTCCATTTTTCCCTTTCCCCATTTTCCCTTCCCCCTTTTCTTTTCCCTTTCCCTCTTTTCTTTTCCCTTTCCCTCTTTTTTCCCTTTTCCTTATTTCTTTCCCTTTCCCTCTTTTTTCCCCTTTTCCTTATTTCTTTCCCTTTCCCCCTTTTTGCTTTCCATTTTTCCCTTTCCCCCTTTTCCCTTTCCCTTTCCCCCTTTCACTCTTTTTTCCATTTTTCCCTTTCCATTTTTCCTCTTTCTCCCTTTTCCCTTTCCTTTTCCCCCTTTCCCCCTTTTATCCCTTCTTTTTCCCCTTTCCCTCTTTTTCCATTTCTCCTTTCCCTTTTTCCTTTCCCTTTTCCCTCTCCTTTTTTCTTTCCCTTTCCCCCTTTCCCTTTTTTCCTTTCCTTTCCCTCTTCTTTTCCTTTCTTCTCTTTATTTTTTCTTCCCCAAACGAGCAGACAGGGCAAAAACCCCCACAAACACATGGAAAGCCTTCACAAACTTCCAGTTAATTGCTCAGTGGGCAGGGACCAAAAGAAAATCTGCTTTCCTCATTCCTTCAGGCAGAATCCCTGGAGCATGTGATTTGATTATCATCATGGCAAGGGCATCCTGCTGGGACAGGGGACAGGTCTGGGGGGCTCAGGGCAGGCATGGACACCCTCAGCTGTGCCCAGTCCTGTCCTTCACACAGAAATCCCAAAGGCTCCTCCCAGGAGAGCTCCAAACACCCCAGGTCCTGAGGGGAGGTTGTGCTGCACTTCTCTGGTGGCCCCAACATTTCATAACCTGCACTGCTTGTGGAACCAAAGTTAAAACCCAAATGGCTCCAAGCCTAATCCCCCCCCAAAAAGGAGGGATGTGGGAAGGAGCAGAGCTCCAGTGCCATGCTTTCATCCCAGGGGCTCTGCCAGGTGCTCCAGGAGGGGTGTGGAAGGGAAGAGTTGAGGGGACCCCAGCCCTGGGAGCCAGCCTGGAACATGGGATGTGCTTGGCTGCTCTGTGTAGGTCATGGCTGAGGCCAAACCTCTGAGCCCTGGGCAGCTCAGTGAGGGTGAGGGTGGGCTGCACCCCACTGTGCCCTGGTGCCAGCCCTGAGCCCATCCCAGGGGGCAGGGAGAGCTGGAAGCCCTGCAGAGCCAGGGGTCACCCTGCTCTTTGAGGGGTGAGATGGCTTTGGCACCCTCAGGGAGGAGTTGGGGCAGGAATTGTTCCCTGGAGGGTGGGCAGGGGCTGGGCTGGAATTGCCAGAGCAGCTGTGGCTGCCCCTGGATCCCTGGCAGTGTCCCAGGCCAGGCTGGACACTGGGGCTGGAGCAGCCTGGGGCAGTGGGAGGGGTCCCTGCCCAGGGCAGGGGGGGGATGAGATGATCTTTAGGGTCTCTTCCAACCCAACCCATTCTGGGATTCCATGACCTTATCAGTGCACCCAAATATCTTAAAGTCAGGTGCCAAGGGGATGGGGACAGACTCTTCAGTGGTGCTCAGCAGCAGGACAAGGCAAAAACTGCAACACATGAAATTCCATCTGAATATGAAGGAAATTTCCTGTGGTGGTGACAAAGAGGCTGCCCAGAGAGGCTGAGGAGTCTTTGGAGATACTCAAAACCTGCCTGGACATGATGTTGTCAGCAGGAAAAACCTTTCTGTGCTCTGAGGGGTTAAAGTAGGACAGGAGGCAGCCCCAGGGATAGCTGTGGGGATAGCACACAAGCTGGCTACCCACTTACCTTGTTAACTGCTGATGCTGAGAGGTATTTAGGCCTTGTTTGCACAAGTTGTAGTAGAATTTTACATTTTTTGATCCAATTGAGTGAGCACTGTTCCAACCCCCACCCCACCCCTGTGGCAGAGGTGCTGTTATAAAATCAGGGAATTTAAATCATGTACCTGGTGTGTCTTGTCTACCAAAGTCCCTGCACTGTCTGCCAGAGGTGTGGGATTAGAACCACAGAAACACAGAATGGTTTGGGTCAGAGGGGACCTTAAAATTTGTCTCCTTCCACCTCCTGCCATGGTCAGGGACACTTTCCACTATCCCAGGTTGCTCCAAACTCCATCCAACCCTTCCAGACATTGGGCAGCCACAGCTTCTCTGGGCAAAACCCATCAATTTTGCATCAGTAGAAATATAATGCTGTAAATCCGAGGGTAGAAACCATTTTGCTGCCTCACAAGTAGGTTTTACTGGGTACATTTTTCCTCCTATTTGATTGATCTGCACTGTTGTTGTGTCTTTGTAAGATAAACTACACCCATTGAAGGGCTGAGGCTGTTATTTCAACAAAAGTCCTCCTCCTGACTGAAATAAGTCTGTAGCTTTCTGTAGGAAAAGATCTTGAAAAGCTCTACATGAAAATCTGGGTTGTTATTTGCATTAGAGTGAATATCCTTATAGCTTCCAGTGCAGACAGGCAGTGAAGCCATCAAAACATCCCATTCCTACACCAAGTGGCAGAGGGTAAATCAGTGAGCCTCTTCATCTGCAAGAGCTGCTGAGCCTGCCCTGCCAGCACATGTGTGCTCAGAGAAACCCAAGGACAGAGCCCCTGCTCACATTTTTCATCGTGGTGGAAAAACAGAACATAGCAAACCTCAGCCCCAGCCAAACAACTGCATCTTTGGGTGGGTGTTTGCAGCCTGGCCTTACCCCTGCCTGCCTTACCCTGACCAACTCGGGTGTGGAAATATTTACTGTCACTTAGCCAGGCCATGGCCACCCAGACTTGTCAGAGGAGATGACAACAGAGCCACAGATGCAACCCACGACTCAAGCTGCCACTTTCCTGCTTGGGGAGGGATGTGGGTGCTGAGTTTGGGGCTGAGTCTGGCTTGGAAGGCAGAAACACCCCTTGGCTCAAGCAGAATTTGGAGTCATATGAGGAGGGGCTTATGGGGCTTTCTAGCTTGGACAAAAGGAGGCTCAGAGGGGACCTTGTCACTCCCTGTGACTCCCTGGCAGGAGGGTGCAGCCAGGTGGCTCCTGCTCCCTAGTGACAGGACAGGAGGGAACAGCCTCAGGTTTTACCAGGGGAGGGTCAGGTTGGACATCAGGAGGAATTTCTTTGCTGAAAGGGTGATTAGACATTGGCAGGGGCTGCCCAGGGAGGGTGGCAGTGCCCAGCCCTGGAGGTGTCACTGGAGGTGGCACTCAGAGCTCTGGGCTGGGGACAAGGTGGGGATGGGCACAGCTGGCACTCCATGACCTGGGAGGGCTTTTCCAACTTTAATGATTCTGTGAATACCCTGCTCCACGAGCCCCACCTCCTCCTCATCCCCTGAACAGCATCCACACTGTCTTCTTTTATTTATTTTTTTTTAAAAATTGATCTAGCCTCTTTTGATGACTAAGGGAACAGGAAGATTACAGTTTAAGTATATAATTTTCATTTGATGTGACAGGTTAAAGCTATGTGCATTTAGAGCAGGCTCAGATTATTTTAGTTCAATTGCAACACTGATTTAGGCCCTGACTCACTCTTTGAGGCCTGACTTCATGTAGATATATGTTGGCTTAAATGTACTGCTGGTGAAATGCAGGCACATGTGTGCATTACTCTGCTGAAATGCTGGGGTAGGGCTGGACTCACACAAACACAGCCCTGGATCAGAGGCAGAGAGGAGCAGATTGTGCTTGCTAGGTGATTTTTTTTCCCCTAGCACAAAGGCTCAATATTCCAGAGTTTATTTTCCACCCCCTTGTGCCCCTCCCAGACCCTGGGCTGTGCAATCTGAGTGTTTTGAGGCCGGGTGCCCTGGAGCCTTCTGACAACTGGGCAGCCTAAAACCCACAGAGAAGCAAATTGCTAAAACTCACAGAGCAGGCTGGGAGCAGTGACCTGGAGGTGACTGGCCTGGCTGGAGAGAATGGAAACTGCTTTCTATGGGTTGGTAATGAATTCTCCCCCTCTACACTGCCCCTGTGAGCCCCACCTGCAGTGCTGCATCCAGCTCGGGAAAAACATGCATCCAGCATGAGAAAAACGTGGAGCTATGGAATGAGAACAGAGCAGGGACACGAGGATGAGGGGCAGGAGCACTTCTGCTGTAGAGACAGGCTGAGAGAGCTGGGATTGTTCAGCCTGGAGAAGAGGAGGCTTCAGGGAGACCTTTGAGCCCCTCTCAGTTAATGTGTGACAGGAGAGTTGGAGAAGGGCTTTTCACAAGGGTATGGAGTGACAGGACAAGGGGGAATGGCCTAGAGCTGAAGGAGGGCAGGTTAGAATAGATATGAGAAAGAAATTGCTCCCTGGGAGGGTGGGCAGGGGCTGGATTGGACACTGGGGTTGGAGCAGCCTGGCACAGTGGGAGGGGTCCCTGCCAGGGCAGGGGGGGCTCTGGATGGGTTTTAAGGTCCCTCCCAACCCGTTCTGTGATTCCATGACTCTCGTTTTAGGGCTGCCATCAGTGTGATGTTCAGCAGCAATGTGGGCAGAGATCGGGGCCCCGGCCCCAACACTCTCTTCGTGTTTTCCATGGGAAAATGTCCCATTTCCAGGGGGAGGGTGGATAATTTGCATGCAGAAGCTTTTGTGTGTTCAGCGGCTGTTGTACTTTGTAGGTCAGACTGTGACAAAGGAAGTGTTAGTACCTTCCCAAAACTAAAGGCAAGTGGTTTTTTTGGGAACTTGGAGTACAAAGGAGAGAGTCATGCATGCAGAGGGAGGCACAGGCATTCTCAGGTGCCTTAACTAATGCTTCCTCATTACAGGAAACTACAGCTACCTGGGAGTGGGCTTTTTTTGGATAAATAAAAAAAGGAAAAAGCTTTCGGGGCAGTCCTTTCTGCAGCAGATCTGGAAGTGCATCTGGACGTCTCTCCTCACTTGTCTTTCTCCTGCGAAGTACAACAAGCAAACAGCGTTTTGTGTGTCTCCTTAACTGCATCTCCGAATCTCCAGCCTTGGAGTGGAGGGGGAGGAGAAAGGGAGCTGCCAGCAGCTCGCAGTGATTGATTTGTCTCGTGTTTTCTCATGCTGCGCTCTAACAACCTGTTTCAAAAAAAAAAAAAAAAAAAAAAAACCAAAAAAGACAACGACAAATCAAAGCGCACATTTTCTCGCTAGAAACTCAAAGTGCCCTGGGTCGTCCCTGGGTATTTCGCTATTAAATGTGCGGCTTTACCCATAATGTTTGTCTGGGAGGTTTTTTTCCTGCAGCGTTTAGAAGAGAAATGTCTTTTCCCCCGGAGCCATTTGCTTCGGTAGTTGTTGTGGTGTGAAGCTGTCGCGGGTTGCTGTCACCAGGGGACAGTTTGTAAAGGTAAAAGCGCCGCAGTTCTCCACGTGCTCCAAGTGTTGGAAGTGGCCCTGGGAGGGGATCGGGTGTCCCGGCTGGACTCGTGCTTTGCCCTGAACCAAAGGCTCGGCTGTGCCTGGGGAAGAGGGCTGACCTGAGCTCGGGCAGGACAAGGGGGTCCAGGGAAAGGGGCGCTCAGGGATGCTGTCACCCCGGGATCAGGATGCTGTCACCCCGGGATCAGGGGTGCTGTCACCTCGGTTCAGGGATGCTGTCACCCCGGGTTCAGGGGTGCTGTCACCCCGGGTTCAGGATGCTGTCACCCCGGGTACAGGGATGCTGTCACCCCGGGTTCAGGGGTGCTGTCACCCCTGAGGACAGGGATGCTGTCACCCCGGGTTCAGGGGTGCTGTCACCCCGGTATCAGGGGTGCTGTCACTCCGGGATCAGGGGTGCTGTCACCCCGGGTTCAGGGATGCTGTCACCCCGGGTTCAGGGGTGCTGTCACCCCGGGATCAGGGATGCTGTCACCCCTGAGGACAGGGATGCTGTCACCCCGGGTTCAGGGATGCTGTCCCCCCACCCTGCGGCAGCCCGGGGCACGCTCAGGGTGAGGTTTGCTCCTCTTTCTTTCCCCTTTTCCGCGCGTTGTCATTCCCCATCAGGAAACCCCTCCGAGGGTGCCTGATCGCAGGTTTTTGAGCACAGGGGGGATTTCTGTCCCGCTGAGCAAACCAAGGCTGTGCTGTCGGTAATCGCGAGCGCCCAGCCGAACTTTCCCAGCGCCGGGAAGGGCTGGCGCTGCTCTGACACGATTTCCAGCTCCCGGCAAGACGCTGCCTTCCCCCTCCCATCCAAAACACCCCAAATGAAAACCATTTACAGCCAGCTCCTACCCTGCCCTTCCCTGCCGATGGAGCCGCAGCGGTTCCGTGGGTCTGGGAGAGAGGGAGGGAGCGANCGGAGGATGCGCCGCGGCCGCCCGGGCTGAGCAGGGGCCAGCCCCAGGTAGGAGCGCGGGCAGGGGCTGCTGCCCCCGGGATGCGCCCCCCGGCTGCCCCGAACTCTCCGGCGGTGGGTGGGGAGAGGGAGAGCAGAGAGAGGGGTGAGGGGTGCGGGTGTGACCCTGCCGAATCAGGTGTGACTCTGGGTGAATGAACATCCAGAGCTGCTGGGATGTCCGTCCTCGTAGAACGGGTGTGGTGGTAACTGGCGCCGGGGCAGGCTGATTTTGGGGGATGGAAACGCGATAATGAGTAATCTTACCTGCCAGATTTAATGGGTGTTTTACGCGGGGGAACATTTTGGGAGCCCCGGGATCAGTTAGGACAAAGCCAGGGCAGCGTTCTCCTCGCTGTCCTGCTGGGGGCTTGGGTAAAACGCTGAGGAAAAGAAGACCCACGAGGCACAGGTAAGTAATTAAAAAAGCAGCCGCCGGACCTGATCCCACAAATATTTCTGTGTATAAGCAGCACTTTTAAAGCCAAGTAGTTATTGACAAAGGATCTGCCAGCATGAGGGCCCCACGGTTGGGTTTGTTCCTTTGCCCAGGAAGGTTTTTCCTCCCAAAGTACCAGACTTGATGCTTTAACAGACACATGAATGCAAAGACTTAGTTCAACTGTTAGAGGAGCATGAAGTTCCAAACACCAAAACATGACTGTGCCAAGAGGCAGCATGAAACAAAAGGGCAAAGCATGAGCTCACCTGCTCCAAGTGCTCCCCCAGCTTAAAATAGGGGGGGGAAAACCATTTGCAAGGTAACATCCTGACAGGTCCTCATCCTCCAGTGATTTCATCAGGACTGAGCAGCAGTCAAAGATTTAGGGGTGGTATTGGAATATCTTTATTGGCAATTTTTCCCATTTTGAATGTTTGAGGGTTTTTTTGTTTTGTTTTGTTTTGTTTTTTGTTTTTTACAACCTGCATAATTATCACTTCATTGCTATTTTACTGCTTTCCTGTATCTTGAGACTGTTTCCAAGGGAGAAGAGCAAAATCCTCATTGTATCTGAAATACCACTTTCAGTTTTATTTCTTTTTTGCATTAAGATGAGGAAAACCAACAAGCAGTACTACTTGTGAATGAGGGTGCAATAAATAATTTGGTTTGAGGGCAGAGAATTTTTGAAGAATGGTGCTTCTATAACTCAGAGAACTGGACTGTTGGAGTCCTGGCAGTGGCAACAAGAACCTAAGGAAGAAATTTTCTCCTTGCTTTGTTTGTGGAGATAAGAGGAAGGTGAGTTGGATTTTATTCCTGTTCAGCACAATGAAGCACACGGGTTTACACAGGGTCAGGTTGCTCTGATTCATCCCATTGTGGACAGTTGCTTATCTGTGCTGAGATCTGGGGTTTGGAACAGAGCAAGTAGGATGAAATTGCTGATTCATGAGGCCATTCTGAAATAAGTTAAATATGCCCATTAACATCAGTGATAAAAGGAACATGAGGGTATTGTAGGAATAGAGGGAGCATTAGAGGAAGAGTCTGTTAGCATTGGAGAGAAATCCAGAGAGGGATGGTTGGTACTCAGAAGGTGAAGGGAGGACAGAGACAGGAGGAGAAGGCTTTCAGGCTGGATGTTTGGGGAAAAAAAAAACCACCAAGCTGAGGGAGCAGGAGGGAATGCCCCAGGGCACTGCTCTTTTCCCTGCCTGAGAGAGAGGATGCCCTTGGCTGGCTGCCTGCCAGCTGTGTTTGCATCACCAGGGCAAGGGCATGGAGTCAAAAATACCCCAAAATGCTCCTGAAAAGGACACAGAGCACCTGCAGAGGGGTTGGACTGCACTGGCTGTCCTGTACACTGTCCCTGCACCGATGGTCTGAGCTCTGCAACAGGACACCTCCAGCCCCCAGTGCAGCATCTCTCTCCATCCTGGAAAAGGGATCTGGCCTTAGTAAATACCCAAACTGAACATTTTTGTGGGTGTTTGAGGGCCAGGATTCATCCAGAGAATTTTGCAGGTGGTTTGGAAAAGCAAGCTGATATTTTAAAATAGAAGCAAGCTTCCTTAGCTTGGCTAAAGTCCCTGGGAATATATTTCTTTTTGACTCCTGAGCTGCAGCACTTATTTCCTGTGACATTACCAGAGCAGCGACACCTCCTGCCAAACTGCTCCCACTTGAGTCACTCCAAGACACAAACTTTTTGCTGATTTTGAGGGCAAAATTGTATTTTGGTCTGAGGATGCTTTTTTGGCTTTTCAAAACAGATGTTATGAGCAAGTGCTCATGGCTGGGTGGATGAGATCAAGGTGCATTAAGAGCTAATGGCTCTTGATTTTTTTTTTTAATAAGGAGGAAGATGCATCCTCTGGTTTAAAAGATTCCTGTGCCACAAAGGCCTTCCCTCATGCCATGCTCTTGTTCTCCTTTAGGCATCTGAGGAGGGACAGAGGCAGAACCCAAGGACACCTGGTCTGGGCCATTGCAACCATTTTAATAATGGAAATGATTAAATTTAATTTCTTTAATGTATCTGAGCTGGGAACACTTTTCTGAGTGGATGAGGCCCACAAATGTTCGTTCTTTCCCTATAAAAATAAAGATGCAGCTCTTAAATGGCTGAGTGTTGCCTGCAAAACTCCCCCATGCCTGTGCTCTGCCTCTGGGACAGCAGCCCTGTTTAAAGTTGTGTTTATACAATCTGCTGGGACTGTGGGTAACCATCAGTAAATTGCCCTCTGTGGTACAGAAAATATGATCCAGAGGAGGAAATGGTGCAAATTTGCCTCTGAAGCAGGAGGTAAAGGAGTTACTGTGGGTCAGGTGGCTCTTCTGAAATTACCTCATGGCATGAGAGGGCAAGGAAGTGAAACTTGAAGAGACTCTTGCTGGGGGACCCAATTTTAACCAATTTATATTTTAAAGTTTCTCCTTTTTTTCTGACCATGACTTTTCTTTGATTGCTGTGAAAAGTGTTTCTTTGCTTATTAAAGCTGTGCCAGTGTTTAGGCCACGTTGGCCATGCCCTTGAGAATACAGATGGATGCATCTATCTGTATATATGGTAAATGGTATTTCATTTGGCTTATATTAATCTAGAATGTAACATCTCACTCTTAATTTTTCTTTCTCCAGAAAATTCATAACTTCTCTTGTTTTTACCGTACATATTTTTTTTTCTTTTAATTACTCTTAATTCTCTTCTTATTAAAACCCAAAGTGGTAAATAAAAACCAGCCCAACTTTTTACAAAGAAAATGCAATCTGCTGTTGGAGTCACAGGGTCAATCAGCTAAATGGGTATTAGTGACATAATGACAGAGCATAAGCCAGGCAACGTAGTAGGCTTTGCAAATCCATAACAGTAATGCTCCTTTTCTATCTGTTGTCTAATTGATGGCTTAGGGACTCCTGCCCTGGGTCTGTGCCAGAGTCACTCCCTGGCCATAAAACATTCTGGCCTTTCTGAGGAACCAGAGGCTCATTTTAAGCATGGAAAGCTTAAAACAAAACCCAGCCCTCAGACCCCATTTTTCCATGCAGATCCCATGGCAGCTCCTGGGAGGAGCTGGGAGAGCAACCCCCCCTCCCACCAGAGTGGCACTGCAGAAAAAATGAGAGAAAAACCAAAGAGACAAAAATAACCAGGACAAAACCAAGAATGCAACAGAACAAACAAACAAACAAACAAAAAACCAAACCAACAAAAAGAAAAACAAACAAACAAACAAACCCCCAATACACACCCCCCCACAAAAAAAAAAAAAAAAAAAAAAAAAAAAAAAAAAAAAAAGAACAAGCCAAAAAAAAAAAACAAACCACCCCCCAATACCCCCCCCCCAAAAAAAAAAAAAAAAAAAAGTAAAAAAAAAAGAAAAAGAGAGGATCTGGCCATAAATAATGAGCCCAGCAACTCAGTGCTGAAGTGATAGAAGCTGGTGTGTGTGGAGAAAAGGAACAGTGCCTTGCTGTGCCTGGCTGATGGACTGAGGACACTCTCCTGAGAGGAGAGGCTGGTGAGAGGAATATCAGAGGGAAAAAGGTTCACTAAGAGCAGCACAAAAAGTTTTCCCCTTGTCCTGCCCTTTTTTTGGGTTTCCACCCTTTCTGCCTGCTAGTTTGGGCTGGCACAATTTATGTTAATACATAAAACTGGTGACCCAGCCACTGCTGAACCCATTGCCTCACCAGAGATGTCATTTTGGAGAGCTCCAGACTGGCCTCCTGCTCCTCTGAAACTCTTGCATTTAGGAGAAAAAGAAAAGTTTCCCGCTGTTCTTGACATTTCCTTTTTATCTATATGTGCTTAATCCTTCTCTGTGTCATGCTGAGCTTATGAAAAAGCAATTTAGGGGCTTTATTCCAAGGAAAATGGAGAGTTAGCAGCTTTTGCTAGTCCTTCTAGCAGGGCACATGTTACATTCAGTGATCAGGAGAGGCAAATGGGAGTAACTCTGCTCACTTGAGCTGTGCAGGATTGGAGGCTGGAGCTCCTTAAATCGTGCCTGATTTTGGGGCTGCAGCTGTTTGAGTCTTTTTACCAAGCAGGGCTTTGGCAGGTGCTCCAAAGCACTCTGGGGATTTGTGGTTTGGGTTTTTCCCTGGCTGCTGTGTGTGCCCTCAGTGCAAAACCCCAGCAGCCATCCACTGAGCCCGAGTGCAGCTCTGCCCCAGAAAAGGGAAGGAAAGTGTCCTGCTGGCAATGGATATTTCCAGCCTGCTCCTCAGGGGGACTCCAGACCTACTTCCCTGTCCCTGCTCAGGCTTCCCCTGAACTATTATGGCACCAGCCCTGATCCCTGGGTGCTGTGCAGATAATTACACTCATTAGCAGACCGAAAGGAGGTGTCAGGTTAATTCTGATGCAGTAATTAGGCTTTGGTACAGGAGTTACCATGGCTTGCTCTCTGGGAAACACAAGGGAATTCCACCAGGCTCAGTGGTGTGACCCTAAAGCCAACCTGCTGCCCGTGGCAGGGTGTAGGAGGGACTGTGGAAATTCCCTTTTGTGCCACTGGTGCAAATAGGGACTTGCAAATAAAGAGTGCTGCAGTTTGGGACTTGTATCTTTATACACCTTCTTTATAGGGTCCCAGTGATAAATAACATAGAGGACAAACATTTTCAGCTGCCCTGAAGCTGCTGAATAGAGCTTAAGGACTAACTGGAAAAAAAAAAAAAACAAAAAAAAAACATGTCAAGGTGTGCTCAGTGGATGATAAATGTGTCTGGGAAAATTGGAGAAACAGATAAAGAGATTCCCCCAGTGGGTTTTTGGCAAATTAAGTAAAAAGAAGTAACAGAAAGATAGTTAGGAAAGTTTATTCCTGGCAATTTTGATGTGATTTCTGGAGAACCTGTGGGGAACACCTGCCTGCTCTCCCCTGAGGCTCTGGGATTTTTTTGGGCTGGACTTTCCTAGAGACAATCACAGATTCTTTTGGGACACAGACAGGATCCCAAAGTGTTAAGGCATTCTCTTGAGTCTGGGAATCCTGCCCACAAAAGGCACCTGAAAATTGGCATTTTGCAATTGGGTATTTTAGAATTAAATATCTTGAAGTTGGGTTACTTTGGTATTTTGAAGCTTGGTGTTCTGGTATTTTGAAGCAGAATTATTTTAGTGCTTTGGAACTTGGTATTCTAATATTTTGAAATTGGGTTACTTTGGTATTTTGGAATTTAGTATTTGAATATTTTAAATATGTGTTATTTTGGTATTTTAGAACTTAGCATTCTGGTATTTTAAAACAGAGATTTTGAAAACTGGTTTTCTAATATTTTAGTGGAACAGCTACCAGCATTTAGATTGTCAATGAAAAAAGGTTTAAGACTTGTGCATAGAGAGCTGAAGAGGCCAGCTGCAGGCATAGATAAGAGAGAAATTAAGATAAGAAAACGTATGTGAGGCAGTAAAAGTCACCTGGCTCCTATTTTCATAGGACAATGCTCAGATAATAGAATATCCTCAGATATTAGAATAAAACTACTGAAAATCCAAGAAATAGATGGTTTTAATACAGATTAACTACTTGATGTTGCATGGGCAGTGTATCAAAATGTGCAAATCCAAAAAAAGAGAAAAAAAAAAACCCAGGGAAAAAAAATCTAAGCAGAAGATGACAGCAATTATAAAAGAAAACAGCAAAAAGTTCTTACCCCCAGGGAAGAGTTTTGTAACAGGGTCTTGAAGGGGTTCAGTTCCTTGATCTTCATTAGGAAGATTGGGAATTAATCAGTACTCTTATTAAAAAAAAATATATAAACATTGGGAGTGGGGGTATCCTCAGGTAAAACCCAGGACTCCTCCAAACCCTCTCATGGTAAGAGCAGAGCCTCTGCTAACAGCCACACTAAGAAATGAAAACGTGGAATGTTTTAGAAGTCACCAATAATTCAGGATTAAATACCCTGCAAGGGAAGTTTAGTGGTGCCTCCATCACAGTTTAGTGCCTCTGGAACTTGTGAGCTCTGCCCCTTTTTCAAACCAGTTAGGTTCAAAGTAGGAAAATTACAAATAAATAAAAGTTTTTGTACCTGTCTTAACTCTCCAAAACTGTTATTAAGGAAAAACTTACTGGGAAAATTGAGTGTAAAAATCAAGTTTCAGGAAGGAGACCTGAATTTAATTCAAATTAAAATCCCTGAGTCTAAAAACATCTAAACTTCAATTTTTATACTACACTGACTTCCCAAGCTGAACTGATCCCAAAGAAAATGAAGGAAGCTGTAATCTCCATTGTGTGTGCCAGGGAGATTCCTGGAAAATCAAAAAGAGCAGAATTTGTGAGAATCAGATTAAATCAGACACAGGCCTGGTAAGACAAAACCTTTTTCCTTTAAAATGCAAACATTGAAAAGGCTCATTACCTATCATTAAGAAAATTTTAAGGCATGGGTTGTTGGTGAACTCCAATTCTGCCAGTCCAAAATGTTAATAGGAAAAATTATCAGTTAGTACAAGAATCAAGAGCCATTAATAAAATTGCTAACTAACCCAAAAATTGCTGAGTTACCCAAAACACTCATAACCACACTAAAAAAACAAACAAAACAGTGAACAAATAATGAAATAAATTTGAAATGGTTCACTGTAATATTTAAATGAATTTTGGATTATTGGTCCACCCTTGGTATGGGCTTTTAAAACTGCCCATAAAAACTTTATTTTATGGCCTGATGATAATCAGGCTGCTTTCAAACAACTTAAAAAGCACTGATGAGGTCTCCAGCTTTGGGTTTCCTAGACCCTGTGAAATCTTTTGAATTATTCCCTCGTGCCAAGGGTGGCCCAGCTGTTTGTGAGCAGCCACAGCTACAGAGCTGCAGAGTCAGATATTAAACCAGAATATTGCACAAAAATTTGTCAGTTAATCAAAGCATTATATTCTGAATTTCACCCTGGTGGATGGGCAGTCGCCCCTGCTGGACAAATAATAGTTTCTGAGAGAATAAAGTAGTGGTAGAGGCTGTGAAATGGAGTAACTCTCCTGGAGATTATTGGCAAATTGACTTTCCAGAGCTTCCATGCAAAGAGAGCTGTAAATGTCTTTTAGTGGATCCCTTTGCTGGGTGGCCCCAAGCATTTCCATGTTGCACCAACGTGGCAAAAGAAGTAGTGAAAATATTTCTGAATCAAATATTTCCATGCTTTGGAGCTCCTCTAGGAATGTCATCAGAGAGAGAGTCTCCTTTTATAGCAGGAATAGTGGGAAAAGTTAGCAAGGCCTTGGGAATCCAGTGGGATTCACACCCTCCATGATGTTCACAAGCCAGTGGAAAGGCAGAAAAAATGAATTATACTATTAAACTTCAATTATTTTCCCAAACCAGAATAAAATTGAGGGGAAAAAAAAAGAATAACCTTGGAATTGGAGTAATGCTCATCTCAGTGGTTCACCAAAATCTTTGTTGGCCACAAACACCTTCAGAGTTTCACGGAGGGATTAGTCGTGAAAATTCCTATGAAAATGTAAAGTAGCTAAAATATTAAATGTGGCTAATTGCTGGATGTGCTCTCAAGGAATGTTGGTAGGAATGAAGCTCCACAGAACCACGTGGCCTTAAGGAAAAATGTGCTGTTATAGGAGAAGGATGTTGCACTCACATCAAGGATGAGTTTGAAGCCCAGCAGACAAAAATCGGTGGAAAAAGCAATAGAAGAGTGGCAGAAAGAGGAAAACTCTTTGATGAGGTTGGTTTAATTCATGGCTTCCAAATTTGGGGACTGCTACAAAGTGCATTTGTGGCAGTCATTTTAAGGAGTAAAGAGTGTTTACTTGTTTGTGTTAAGTTCAGAGTTGTTGTAACACTTTGTGCTGAAAAATGAAATACTGTGACTTGTCTAGAAGAGACAGTCTCAAAAAAAAGGAGGGATTTGATAAATAACAAAGAGAATAAAAAAAATCAGCTCCCCTTAAGCTGCTGGGAGAGAGCAGAGTATTTTTTTATGTTTTCATTTCAGGTGAGTGTGAGAAGAGGCTGCAACTCCCACAGGGTTTGGTGCCAGGATTCCATGCAAGCCACAGATGCACAGACCCATGAAGTGCCAGTCAGTTTAAGAAAAGTCTCTAGGATGTGAAACAGACAATTTTTTGTCAGTGCCCTTCATAGAATATTTTACAGCTGGAACAACAGGAGATGGAAAAAACTTTGCTATAATTAAAAACTGTGAATTCTGACGGAGATGGCAGAGAAAAATCAAGTATAACGTCATGCAGAAGGACTTTATATAAAACCAGAAAGATTTGTTTTGATGCAAAATGGGGATGGGAGGGGGGCTCAGCATCTCAGGGGTAAGAAGACAATACCAGGGTGATTTAATTCCCTGATACAGAAACTTCAGTGCTCCAAGGAGCTGCCCTGCCTGCGCTAATATAAAATGGTTTTAGTGTTCAGAATTCTCTCTGAAAACAAGGATTAAATGGATGGTTTTTGAAGAAAAATGGCCTTGGCAAGAGGAAGCACATTGTGTCTCCATCCCCCCTTTCTCTTGGAGTTGTCCCAGTGAATTCCAGGCTGGGTGGGGCTTGGAGCAAGTGGGAGGTTGGCAGAGGTGGAACTGGGTGGGCTTTAGGGACCTTCAAGGTCCTTTCCAACCCAAACCATTCCACAGTGCCATGGTTCTTCTTATCATGAGCTCGTGATCCCTACACAGGGGCCTGCTGGGAGAGGATACATGGACATGTGTGCCACTTGCAAAACTTCTAAAACACTGCTTACAATTTGCATATATTTGCATTGCCCAGCCGTGTGTGTTTTTGTGTGTGTACAAGTTGTGCTCCTTCACCCATGGGCTGAAAGGGGAAGGCAGTCTGGTTCTGGAAAGGCAGAATGGTAAAAGTGGGAGGCTGCTCACCCAGCTTGTCCAAAACAAGGAAACTTTAAAGTTTTTTTAGGTCTGTTACCAATGCTGGAAACAAAAAGTAAATAATGGTCGCCTCACGTTAGTCTGATGCTGCCGAAATCTTGTAAAATGGTTGTTGTATGTTATGGCCCCTTGCACTTGGATATTTGTGGAAAGGTTTTAGTGGGGTTTAATAGAATGTTGCTCTCCATTGTTTTCTCAGTATATGTTCTGGAGTTTCTGTAGCAGAGAAATATCAGACTCTCAAAGAGACTTCTGTGAGCTCATGAGAGGAACAAACCTCGTGTACATCTCCATTGTCAACCTCAAAAACACATCCTGACCTGAAAACACGATTCTGGATATTCATGTGCTTCCTCCCAGGCCACTGAAGAATGTGAGAACAGATGCAGAGCAGATTTTTGTATAATCTTTTGCATATACCTATAATATAACTGCATAGGTATAATCTCACACAATTTTACATGAGTATTGAACTAAAGCAGTTGTAAAGTGAATTACAAGATTACAGTGAGCTATAAGGACAAGAAAAAATCACATCTGAGGAGTACTCTATTTAAGGATAAAGTGAATTTAAGTGCTAGAAGATTTATGAACTTTTGAAATATTTTCAAAATTCATTAGTGAATCATTGCAAAAATGTATTTCACTGTGGGAGCAATTCCAGTAAATCAAGACTCCAGTTCTGCTTGTTTCATGCTATTGAGAATTCCCACTGTAGTCAATGGGACTATTCTTGGGGGTAAAATGAGCTGGAGCTGGTTCCAGTGACACCTGGCTGGACTTTCAAATGAACTTAAATCCTGCAATGCAAAACCTGTGATTGCCTGGAAAGGGGAATTTGAGCAAAAGGAAGGCACTAGTGTGAGTTTGGGGGAGTCTGCACAGAACATTCCTGGTCAGAAGGCAGAGATCAAATGTCCATGAAATCTGCAGCTCTGGGCATGGTTAACTTGGCTGGCTGTGTTTTTAGCTGGGGAGCCAGACACAATTCTTAGGTAAGAAGGGGGAAGGTGGAGGGGGTTCCCTTCCCCCTGGTAAAAATTTGCCCCATCCTAGAGCTCTACAATACTAGTAGGAGAGTCTGTGGCTTACTGGAATGAGCATCTCAAGCCTTAAGCTCCTCTCACCAGGTTAATTTATGGAGATGTGTAATGTTTTTGGCACTGTAAGGATTTGGGGTTTGCTTTGATAATTTTTCTCTCACTCAACATTTCTATTAGATTTGTAACCAGATGTCCAGCTCATTAATCTCTTACAAGGTTAAATGAATGAACATTGTTGTTATTTGGATCTTTCTTACTTAAAAAGGGGAGGAGAACAGGACAAGCCCCTTCTCACCTCAGCATGTCCTAGTGAGTCACTCAAACTCTGCACAAGCTGAAACATCCAAATAATGTGACCCACTGCTGCTTTGGTTCTTTTTTTTTCAGAGCAGCTGACCCAACTTCAAAAATGTGACTCATGGCCCCTCCAGCAGAAGGATCAGGAGCAGTTTCTGGGTTGGTGCAAGAGCCCCACAGGACAGCAGGGTGATGAAGATGAGAGGGACCTGGCTGGGTGTGCCCCTTGGACACCTGCTGGCTCTGGGGCACAGGCACAAGTGGAGAAACACGGTATTTAAAAAAAAAACCAAAAAACTGCCATTATTATTCTCTGCCCTCTGAAATGGACACCTAAATCTGCTCCTTCACTGGTGGGTCTGAACTTGGTTTGTGGGGTGCTGAAAATGGGGAGGAGGCTGCAATCATCAGCCTGGGTAACCTGGTGTCAGTGGATGGGTTGGTGTGGATTTCTGAGGACACACTGGCTTGGAGGGCAGATTCAAGTTAAGCCCAAGTGTGAATCTGCCAGCAGAACATCTCGTGGGGGTGAGAGGAGGAGAAATGCATGTGGATGAGTGCCCTCAAACAGGCAGCTTCTCTTAGAGCTGACCTGGCTTTAAATCCCTGGGCAGGGAGTTGGGAGCGGAGCGCTGAGAGGAACCAGAGCTTATTTTCATGGATGTGCTTCTCCTTCTTGTTCCTTTCAGATGGATTCCAGAAAATTCAGGCTGTTTGTCTGCCTGGTGGGGCTCAGCAGTGCCAGCCTCTGGGTTTTCTTCACCTGGGCAGAGCTCTGCCTGTCCTGTGAGGGCAGCCAGGGTTTCGTATTCCCCACAGAGACTTTCAGGAGGGTCGAAGGGAACTTCTCTCAGCTCCCAGATGTTGACTGCCACAGGACCCCTCCATTCCTGGTGCTGCTGGTGGCCTCCTCGTTGCAGCAGGTGGATGCCAGGATGGCCATCCGGCACACCTGGGGCAAGGAGAGGACAGTGGCCGGGAGGCGCCTGCTGACGTTTTTCCTCCTGGGCAGCCCCAGGGATGCCAGCCAGCAGGCTGACATCACTGCTGAGAGCCAGAGGTACAGAGACATCATCCAGAAGAACTTCACAGACACCTATTACAACCTGACCCTAAAGACCATGATGGGAATCGAGTGGATCCACAGGTTTTGTTCCCAGTCCAGCTTTGTGATGAAAACCGACACGGACGTGTTTGTCAACGTTTTTTACCTGACTGAGCTGCTTCTGAGGAAGAAGAAGACTGCTGGATTCTTCACAGGCTTTTTAAAGCTGCAGGAGTACCCCATCAGGACAAGAGGCAGTAAGTGGTATGTGAGCAGGGAGGAGTATCCAGGCACCACCTACCCACCCTTTTGTTCGGGGACTGGATATGTTTTATCCAGCGACGTAGCCAGCCAGATCTATAACATTTCTGAGAGTGTTCCATTCATTAAACTGGAGGATGTGTTCATAGGCCTGTGCCTTGACAAATTAAAAATTCCCCTGGAGGAGCTTCACTCAGAGCAGACCTTTTTCCCAGAAAGGATCAGGTTCTCTGTTCCTCGCTTTAAGAAAATCGTGACGTGCCACGGAATAAAACCAGCTGAGCAGCTGAGCTACTGGAACCACTTGGTGGCAGGAACTCCAGGAGTGCTCTAGCACCTACCCTGCTCCACTTAACCAGCTGAAGTTCTCTGCTTTTACAGGGCTGCTCCCCACTCCAGCAAACTCCCAATTAACTCCAGCTCCATCAAGTCAAAGACTTCTGAAATGGTTATTTTAATCACAGAATCAGAGAATTGCTAAGGTTGGGAAAGGCCTCCAAGATCATTAAGTCAAACCTTTGACTAAACACCACCCTGTCAATTAAACCAGAGCTCTGGGTGCCAAGCCAGTCATTCTAAAAACACCTCCCTGGGCAGCCCCTTCCAGTGCTTAACCACCCTTTCTGTGAAAAAATTCCCAATTTCTGCCCAAGAACATGCAAACCTCCTTCTCTCCCATTCACTCCCAACTTGTGCATCCCTTCTCTACACAAGCTACAATTATTATCATTATTTTTTTTCCTGGAACATCCAGACCTGCTAACCTACCCTCCAAATCATGCTGCTAGAGGCCTGGGAACATTTCTGCTGTGCCCAACAAAAAGTCAAAGCACTTTTACTCAGAGAATAAAATCTGCACCATATTTCTGGTCGCCCTTGATAGATTCCTGCACCCATCTGTGCAGGCACTTAAGGAATGATATTTGTGGCTGTCAGGATGCTCCCTCCTGGCAGAGGAAGCTGCAGCCCTGCCCTTGCAGCCAGCTCTGTGTGGGCTGAGCTGCATCCTGGCACAGATCCCTCCCTCAGTCTACACCAATATTTTTTTTTGCAGACATGGTTGAATTTGCCCATGCAATGCTCTTGGGCTCTGCAGGTCACTGGTGGACATGTAAAAGCTGCTGTAGCTGTTTCCTTGGGTGTGCTTCCTGCTGGAAATAATCCGTGGTGGAGCCAGTGCAGGGTGTCCTGCTCTTCCTATCAAATGGAGACACCTTTTATATTTGTGTCTCACTTTGATTGCCTGAGAGCTGCTGTGAGTGCTTTGCCAAGGCTAAACTAGAGTCACTTACAGTGATTTTGACCTTTTTTTCCAAAGAGAAACTGGGTGTGTGAGGGGGAAGACAGGAGGATTTTTCTCTTTTGAACAAGACCTAGTGGGAAAATGTGCCCAAGTAATCATTCAGGCTGGGAGCCCTGCTGCTTCTTTCATTTCAGGCTGGTGAAATCTCTGGGATGATTGTAAATTGGCAGAGATAAGGAGTGGGGTCAGCAGATGCTGAAAAATCCTCCAGGGCTCTGAGGAGGGAGAAAGGAGCTCAGAAATCCTCCCTTCTGGAATGCTCCTGTCTGATTCTCCTGCAGGCACAGGCAAGGTCGGTGTTAGCAGCATGGAATGCCTGTAATACCTCTGTGAAGTGTTTTTTCCCAAAAAGAAGGGAAAGTGGAGCTGTTCCCAAGGGGAGCTGAGGGGATCTGACACCCTGCATGGTAAAAGCATGGAAGAAAGACAGGAAAATGGATTTTATTATTTGGGTGTTATTTATTTTTATTGTTTCTTTTCACTACAAAGAAGGAGTCTTCTTTCTTTCCTTCTTTTTAAATCCTTCTTGGTGAGGATTTCCCAAGTATCTCGTTTTACTTGCCTGTGTCTGAAGACAGGGATAAATATTTTCAGCAGGAAAATCCTGAGAAGTGTTTAATAATGGTCATAAAATATTATTTATTTTCCTCTGGTGTAGACTAACCTGAGATCATGCACTTACTTTTGACCACTGATGATGAAAGAAACAATGTTTATTTGTTTGACAGAAGAATGGCCTTCATTTTAAAATTCTTTAATAAACTTTTTATATATTATTTAAAGAAATAAAATAGTGAAATAGCTCAATTTTACTTAAAATTCAGCTATTTTCTGAATACTTTTGCTGCCTTCAGAAGGTGTGAAGGGTCAGACTGATAAAGCCAAGCCAACATCTTTTAAATCACTATTCTTTCCACGTAATATGCAGAAATATCTTGTGTCATTTATTGCTCTTGTGCCCAAGGTGCAAGCTGGTTTTTCCTTTAATTTATGGAAAAATGTTGAGCAGAAAGGAATGTTTCTTGGTCATTCCTAGCTCCCTGTCCTGAGGGGCAGAATTCTGTGAGCTGGGACAGCATCATCAGCCTGATGTTCTCCTCTTGATTTCAGAGGTAATAATATAATAACAAATAATAATAATATAATAACAAAATAATCCTGCAGGCAATTGTAGGTCTCACTTCCACCTCTGTGCCTGGTGCCAGCAGTTTGTGGCTTTGCATCAGCATTAAAAAAAAGGAGGAGGACCAAGCCCTGCTCAACCTCTTGGTTGTGGCTTTTGGTTGAGTCCAGGAGTGTTCCCAGCTGTTGTGGGTGAGTAATAAATGACACGAACTTTGTTTAGGAAGATTTTATTTGATTTTAATTTTTTATTCAAAAACTGATTTATATATTTTTTAGAACAGGTCACTCTCATTGGTTAGAAGAGTGCTAAAATTCTTCAACTTATTGGTTAAAACTGAAAGACACAGAGAATGTCTGTCCCACAGACAGGAATCTAAAACGTTACAACAACACTTGTAATGTTTATGTCAAGTCTGTAAGAACTAGGTCTTCTTGAAGTAAAACATCACAAAGCAACTGAGTCTAGAAACTCAGAAACTTCAGGCCCAGGAGCCTCAGATCACACCCTGCTTGAATCCAGCTGCTCAGTGTTCTCAGTCAGTCACTCCTGCAGACCCAACCTCTGTATTTTTGGGGTTAAATTCTGGTGGGAGATGGATGGAGTGGGCTGGAAATGGGTGTTCTCCAGGGCCCCCTCCAACCCAAACCCAGCCATTCTGCAGTTCCATGAAATCCAGCTCTGACTGGGAGCAAGGGCCCCAGGCATGGCCCAGGAAATGCTCCTGTCACCTTTCCAGGGAGATGTGTTTGTAATTTCAGCCACCTGAACGAGATGCCTGCAGAATGCACCCCAATGGTGACTGTCCACACTGAACCTGTCCCTGCTGGAGCTCTGCAGAGGAGCAGGGCAGTTCAGGTTGCAATCTCAGGGACTCAGCCTCCTCTCCTCTTTGCAAAGTGGCTTCCCAAGTGAAAGCTTTTAGTTCCAGCACAGATTTTTCCTCCCTGCGAGGATTTTGTGTAAATGAGAAACCGATCGTGTAATTCACAGAATCGTGGGATTGTTTAGGGTGGAAAAGAACTGCAAGTTCCCTGAGTGCAACCACTGACCCCAAAAGGTGTCCCTAAGCACCTCAGCTACACATTGTTTGAACACTTCCAGGGACAGTGATTCCACCAGTTCCTTAGGCAGCCTGTTCCTGTGCTTGACCACCCTTTCTGTGAAGAAATTATTCATAAATGCAATCTAAACCTCCCCTGGTGAAACCTGAAGCCATTTCTCCTTGTCCTGTTGGTTTTTACCCGGGAGAAGAGACCACCCCCAACCTCAGCACACCCTCCTGTCAGGGAGTTGTGGAGTGCAGTGAAATCCCCCCTGAGCCTCCTTTTCTCCAGACTAAACCCCTCCCCTGCTCCCTAGGCTGCTTTGAATAAGAATATATTAGTTGAATAATTAATTCCTTAAAACAAAGTTACCCTGCTGGAAAATGTGGTTTCAGAAAAAGCAGATGATTGCATGTAAGGCAAGTCTATTTGTTTAAACAAAACCACTGTGCTAGTGAGTTTATATGTATCAGCTAAATTAAATTAGCTTTTGCAGCTGAGGCCTCAGATCATGAATTTTAAAACAATCAAAACAGTATTAGTGGCCTTTTGCAAAATTAGATGCATTTTCCTATGAAAATACAAAATGATCAGAAATATAAGTAGAACTGTAAACACAATAGTGCAGCGTACATATACTTATTTTTTAAAAATTTTGTATAGGCTGATAAAAGAATTCAGGCAATCTGGGGGCAGTTTGTCTGCAGAAGTTGAGCACTACCCCAATGTTTTTATGTGTTCTGGATTAGAAGTTCATTACATTTTTTTTTTTTAATGAATAACTTTGAAAAGGTCATCTAAAAGTTACTCCACTGCTTCTAAGTAGAGAGGAGTACAGAAATCAGCACAGCTGAGTGTCTTAGAGTTGCTTGCATTTCAGCACACTCTATTTCTTCCAAGATCAGTTTTTGCATGCAGAAAAATTAATCTTTTTTTTTTTTTTTTTTCACAACACTAATTCATCAACTAACGCGTTCTCAGTTTAAATTAGGACTTTCAAATCTGTGAGCAAAGGATTTGGTCTCACAGCTCCTCTGACTCAGACTTACTGAGGAGCTACAGCCCTCCCAGGCACTTCTGAAAATACAGGGTGGGTTTCTGCAAGGGAAGTTTTGCTTTATTTCAAAGTGAAAGGGGAGAAAAGGGCTCCTGGTGTGTGCTGGATTTGACAGGAGTGCTGCTTCTCACAGATTTGTGTGGGTGACAAAAGCAGTGCCCCTTTAAAACCCATGGCAATGTTTGTATTATTTGCATAGAACATGAGAGTGTTGAGCCAACAGTTCCATGTTTGATATTTTATTAGTAAAGAATTTTGCTACCACAGTTTTTCGTCCGTGTCTGCTTCTCTTCCTGGTTGTGAATGTATGAACGTTTTGGGCTGTAGTCATGCGAGGGGCTGCTTCCTTTTCCAGCTAAACTCAGTAGAATCATAGAATCATTTAAATGATGTTTAAGACCATCGAGTGCAACTTTAACCCCATCCCTGCTGAGGCCAGCACTAACCCCTGTCCCCAAGCCCCACATCTGCACAGCTTTCAAATCCCTCAGGGGATGGGTGTTCCAGCACTGCCCTGGGCAGCTGTGCCAGGGTTTGAGCACCTTTCTGGGAAGAATGTTCCCCTAATATCCAATCTAAACTCCCCTGGCTCCAGCTGACACCATTCCATCCCATCACTTGGTCCAAGCAAGAGGAGCCCTCAGCCCCTCCTGGCAGGAGCTGTGCAGAGCCAGCAGGGCCCCCTGAGCCTCCTCTGCTCCAGGCTGAGCCCCTGCCCGGCTCCCCCGGCCCCGCTGGGGCTGCGGCCCCTGCCCGGCTCCCTCCCTGCCCTGCCCAGCTCCAGCCCCTGCAGGGCTCTCCTGCAGCAGCCACAGCTGCACACAGCCCTCGAGGGGCTCTCAGGGCAGCACACAGGGACAATCCCTGCCCTGCTCCTGCTGCACACACAATCCCTGACCCAGCCCAGGGCCAGGGGCCTCTCGCCCCCCTGGGCACCCCTGGCTCGTGTCCAGCCCCTGTCCCAGCTCCCCCAGGGCTGTCCCAGCTCTCCAGCCCCTCTGCCCAGCCTGGGCTCCACGGGGTTGTTGTCACCAGCATTCCCTCTGTGAAGGGTGTCTGGTCCTGGAGAGGATCTCCCTCATTTCTGCGTCCTGGGCTGGTGCTTGCCCCCCTCACCTTGCAAAGGGGGACACCCTGAGTGTATTTAAAATAAAATAAATGTCTGGTGGAGCAGAGCCTGGTCACACACCAAGCTCAAGAGCCCCAATCTTTGCTCCTTTCCTCCTCAGGGAGTTCAGGTGTTCTTGCAGCCAGGGTGGCCACACCTTTTGTGTTTTACTTCATCCCTCTCCCACTCTGCCCCATGAAATAGGAGCTCCAGGGTGTCCACCACAAGGGCAGTGTCCAGCTGGGTGTTATAGATTTATTTCTGAGGGCTTCCTTGCCAGGTGACTCTACATAAATGACATCTTTTAAACATGAAGAATGATTCTTCAGTGAAAGAATGAGCACCTGGGCACCCCTGGGCTCGTGTCCAGCCCCTGTCCCAGCTCTCCAGCCCCTCTGCCCAGCCTGGGCTCCACGGGGTTGTTGTGACCCAAGGGCAGGACCCAGCACTTGGTCTTCTTAAATCTGAATTTGAAGCTGTTAGATTTTCTCCCCTTCTCAAAAATGACTTAGGAAACAGGGAGGGAATTGAAAGAAAAATATAAATTTAACCACAGCTGATACTTTTGGGAAGAACACAAACCAAACTGAAATGATTTCTGCCCCACTGTGTGCATGAGGATGCCAGTCATGGTCCTTTTGGGACCTGGATGTACAGGGCTATTCTCTTATCACTTAAAAGAGAAATGTGAAATAACTGAAGACTGTCAGATTGATTTTCAAACACAAGCAGTTATGAACTAAAAAAACAATGAGAAAAGTTCTCCCTTACTGCCTTCATCTTTTATTTTATCTTACTTACATTTCTGATGTATTTTGCTCAGGGTTTTTTTTACAGCTGGACTTTAATTCATTAGTTCATGACAGCAATATATTCCCAGAAATATCTACAAATATTGTCACAGGACTTAGACATGTGCAGCACATAGAAGATCTAGCCTGAAAAAGCAGTCTTGAATTTGCACATATTCTGGCTGAGCAAATAGAGACTTTTTTCAAAGCCTGGTAATACAGTGGATTTGAGGCCATTCTTCTACAAAGTTCACTTAAGTACATTTTCACTGAGAAATGTAATTGGGTGATTTCAGTGGCTGAGAAATAATGTTTCACATATTCAAAAACACATTATTTTTTGCAAGGAAAAAGAAATAAAACCCAGTCCCTTCTTAGAATTGCTCCAAGTGAGCCATGCACACAACATTCCTTGCATTCAGCTACTGACCTAACCTGACCTCTCTTAATTTATGACTTTGGGTGCAGGGACAGAGGCCTGTAATCACCTTCCTGCTCCTCAGGAATCCCAGTTACATTCACAATTCCACCCCACAAACTCCCGTGTGCAGCTGGAGGCGTGGAATGTCATAAATTAGTGATGTGGTGAGATCTGCACCTCCAGCTCACGGATCTTCCAGGCAGCTCTAATCCCCTCATGTTTAATTTAATTATTACTGCTGAAACAGCAGTTGTAAGTAAATGTTTGACTCGAGTACACAGAGGGACCTGCAGCTTTTACACGTGTTGCTGCTCGTCAAGGTGCAATGGGGGAATTAGGGAGCAGAGAGAGCTGAGCTGGGAGCAGGGGCAGGATGTGGGGTGGGGTGATGCTGCTGGGTCCTGACAGGGTGAGGAGGGGGTGGGACAGCTCAGGGTGAGGGGATGACATCCCCCAAATGGGCTGAGAGCCTCACAACCCCTCACCCTGAGAGCTTGGGACTCTGGCAGGAGGCTCCCTGAGCCACACCACCTCCAGCAATCTGCTGAGCAAGATGCTGCTGCGTGGGGTTTGGGGTTTGGGAGAGGGGAGGGCTGGAAGCTTTATCCTTTAAAATGTCAATCTTTGCTGGATTCTTGAGGTCTTTCAGTGCTCACCAGTTCCTGCAGCTTTTAGGTGCTCTCGCTTTGTGTGCCAGTGTTCCAAAGGAAACGACCAAACAGAATCAGGAAATCAGAGTGGCTGGGCTGAAAGGACCCTTCAAAGGTCACCCAGTCCAAACCCCCCTGTGTGGGCAGTGACATTTCCAACACAGAGCCCTGTCCAGCCTGGCCTTGAAGTTTTCCAAGGACTGGGAATCCACCACCTCTCTGGTCTACCTGTCATGGATTTCCTCATGCTCATTGTAAAAAATTTCTCATATCTAGTCTAAACTGACCCTCCTTCAGTTGAAAGCCATCACCCTTGTCCTATCAGTACAAGGCCTTGTAAAAAATCCCTCTCCAGCTCTCTTGTAGCCCCTTCAGATAATGAAAAAGTGCAATAAGGTCTCCCTGGAGATTTCTCTGGTTTGAACAGCCCCAACTCTCTCAGCCTGAATATCACAATAAAATCCACTGCTCCTCTACAGGAGAAAGCCAAAATACAGCAGTGATTCTGCCACATGAAGAGAAATTGAATATCTGAAACCATCTCTGCCAGAGCCCTACAGTGTCTAACTGCAAAAGGGCAGCTTTCAGTCACAGACCTGGTATCACAAACACTGATTTCCAAAAAAACCACCCCTGCCATTTCTACTTGGTGATCTTAACTGAATGCCCAAAGGGAGCAGCAAGATGTCAGTCACAGGGATGTATTTCATGAAAATGCAAAAGGGAACCAGCTCTCCCAACATCACAGCAACTGTTCTGGTGACAATCTGCCCTCTCATCATGGCAGTGCCACTCTGGATCATGCCTGTGGATCTCTTGGGGAATATTCATTATTATTCTATTTTCAGAGTTGTAAGTATGAATGTTTCTCATAACTGGCAGCCCTTGCAAAATCATCAGGAAAACAAGAAAAGCTTGGGGGTGTTGGACAAGATGAACTTCAGAGGTCTCTTCCAACCCCAACAGTTCTGTGGGATCCTGTGTGAAAAGGGGTTTAATTCCATGGTGCCATGGCAATTTCCTGGGAAGTCCTGTGGGATTTGGAGCCCTGGACACAGTGTGCTTTCCTCTGACAAAGCTTTCATTTGTTTACCTGATGTACCCAGGGCTGGACTCGCTGTGCTTGCTAGAGAGAGGTGCTGAGCACCAGTTTTAAAGGAGCCCTGGATAGATTTGCACTTTGCCTGAACTCCTTGAAGGATCTGGTTTTCCATGTAAGCCTCAGGAAGAGTCTAAGAAGCATGACCTTAAGCAATAAGGAAAAATGCAATCATGATTATGAGTGTAGAGAATGATGTTTTCCTGTTCTTGGCACATTACCACGCATTGAAAAGTTCTTTAGAATAAACTGAAGGATAACCAGAGCAATTAAAGCTGTTTGAACCAGAGACAAAGCCTTTCTGAAGCTAAAGAAAATGTTGCCAGGGGAACTGATGTACTAAAAAAATTTCCTTCTCAGATTTACACTCCCTCTGACAGCACCAAAGCTGCATCTTCTGTCATTCTGTGAGAAACTTTCTTCATCTTGTCTGAACTCTGTGATCAATGTCTTCATCTAACTGCCCTGAATGATGACATTTTCATTTTTCCAGCTACAACTCACTGGTTTCAGTGCTGGAGAGGAGAAATGCACCTGGCAAAGGGGAAGCATGGAATGTGGTTCTCAAGGAGTGCTGGCAGGAAAGGACTGGAGAACAACATTCCAGTTGTGCAGATTTATTCAGGCCAAATAAAAGGATATTCATGCCAAAAAAAGTGTTTAATCCTGTGGCCTCCTGGGTGTGAAAGTCTGGAAGATTATGTCCAAAGCTTTCCTCATTAAGGGCCCACAGCAATTCTGCACAGAGCTGTGGCTTTATTATAATCAGCAAGGAAGGGAAAAAAAAGAAAAGAAAGAAAAAATCAGATGAGTTAAATTGGCATTACAAGGTTTTTAAGAATTTTTCCTGGCTTAGATTCATGGTAGCATAATTTCATGAATCTTTACATCAAGGCAAAGATTACCTGACTTCCTTGGAAAGGGATAAAGCAGGATTCCCCAGACCAGTGGGAAGCAACCTGGTGGGACTGGTCTCAGATACTTTTTTAGTCTAAACCAGAAAGACCAGTCCAGCACAGTGTTTCAGACTCTGAAGTCAAAATAAGGAGGGAGACCATGGGAGAAGATGCATTTCAGTGTTTCCAAAGGTAACACAAAGAGGAAATGGCCCAGCCCTGTTATTTCCAGAGCTTTTCCTCTAAGCTTCTGATTAAGGAAAAATGTGACTACACTAACACACTAATTAAAAGATTAAAAAAAAACTCATTAGAGACAGAGAGGGATGTGTGTGTATCACTTATACTTCTACAGCTAACACTAATTAAATCAGTTTTGAATGAGAAACACCTTGCAGAGCACCAGATATTTTGGAGAACAGTAGCAGGAAGGAGGAAGAGCATAGAAAAAGAGGCAAAAAAACAGAGGCAAACTTGGAAAAGTTATGGCTTAGCATCTCTTTGGTCTGATTTGCTTCTGGAGAGCAGCATCCTGTAGGCAGCAAGACAGGGACAGCTAATTCAGTCCCATGGGCAGCTTTTCTCCTGCCTTTGTCTTTTCTAGGGGTTTCAATTCCCTTGCTCTTCATGAAAGAAAACAACATTTATTTCTTTGACAGGGAGTCATTACTCAAAATCCTTGTCATGGTCAAAGCTCCTTTCAAGCCCATTTTCATGAAGAAATGAAGAAACTTATTTTTGTTTCTAGTACTAACCTCAAATCAGCTTGGATCAGTAATCAGCTCTTCTCTGCTGTTTTAGTGTTCACACAGTGTGATATTTTCTTTGACTCAGCTAAATAAGCCAAAATACAACATGAAAATGTAAGGCCTGGTGATTTTACAGATGAAGATATCTAAATGCTGTTCATTTTCTCTCACAGAGTCATAGAATGGTTTGGGCTGGAAAGGACATTAAAGATCATCCAGGTCCAACACCCCAGCCCTGGCAGGGACCCCTCCCACCATCCCAGGCTGCTCCAGCCCCAGTGTCCAGCCTGGCCTGGGGCACTGCCAGGGATCCAGGGGCAGCCACAGCTGCTCTGAACACACAGGGCCTGCCCACCCTGCCAGGGAACAATTTCTTCTCCATATCCAACCCAAACCAGCTCTCTTTCCCTTTGAAGCCATTCCCATTGTGACAATCTGTCCCGTTCTCCTGCAGGGGAAACAGGAATTACACTCGTGGCCCCAGTGGCAGTGCCAGAAGGTTTCAGCCAGTGAATCCCAGGAAGTCCACTTCCCTCGGAGCTCCTGGCGTGGGATTGCACTGCAAGCTGTGCAGACATATGTTCCAACCTCACAGGCCCCAGAACAAAAAATGGGGGGGGTGTTTAGGAGCTCACAGTGTACACACCATCCAGAAATGAGTCTGGAAGGGTTGGGGAGGGGGGGAAAAAAAAAGGGTGAAAATCCTCCTACTCACCAGCAGAAGAAAAAGGAGAAATTGGAGAGAAGTGTCATGGGGAAGTGGAGTGGGAGGTGGGACTCTGCCTGGTGTGCAGTGGTGATTCACAAAGTGACCAAGATGCTTCTCCATTCCTCCCAGCCAAACTTGGGACCTGGTCTTTTGAGCATGGGTAACCTTGTGCAGGCACACTGGGGGCTCAGATGCTTCACCACATCTTATCCCACTCCAGCCTAACCCACAGTTTTACTCATCCCAACACCAGGGCTCACTGGCAAAGCCAAAGGAAGGAAGGAGCTGACAAGGGCAGTAATTAATAATTCATAAAATGTCAATGCATGTGCTGTTTTTTTCTAACACAACTGATTTTGTCCTCTCTACACTGAGGGGATGGGTATGAACCTCAGAGCAGCTTAAGCCTACCTGTAGAGCAATTAGAGAGATGACAGAGCCAATCTCTTCTCAGCAGTGCCAAATGATAGCTCTGTAAAAGTTCTAAAAGCAGCAATTATCCTTTCCAAAGCGTTTTTATGAAATATTATCTTGATTAATTCAAGCTAAAAATTCATTTTAACCTTCTGCACTCCTCCTGCTCGGGCAACCAGAGATGGAATGTGTTCATTAGATGTTATTTATCCTTTTTCTTGCTCTAGCTTTATTCAGAGACACCTGTGAGCAAGGCCTTCTTTCAAGAACACTGTTATTTAAGTCAGTGGAACAAGAGTGTTGACATTTTAGACTTTAAAAAGAAGGTTTGTAAAGCCAAGGAAACAGCAACAAAAAATTATAACAGGTCAAAAAAAACCCTCTTCCTGTAGATTTCATGGTTATTTCTTTAAAAAGTCAGGGTGATATTTTTTCTAATAAAGCAAAGTTTTTAAAATTTATTTTCAGAAATTTCTCACGATTCCCCAAATTGAATGATTCATTTCCCTTTGCTGAACCAAACCTTTCCATTTCAAGTCACTGTGACGTTAATTTCTACTTGCTATTGTTACTGTGCTTAGCAGGAAATACAGTTCAGGGAAGTTTTCCATCCCTTTTTTATGATTTAAGCTTCCTGGATGGACTCATCATACAAATCTCCTGACGTGTCACATCAGTTCAACTCACTGACCAACAATGGCATAAAGTGCATTTCTTGGAGGAAGACAAAGGCTGTAAGAACATCTCACAAGGCAGCAGGGAGCACACCCAACCCCCTCAGTCTCCTGGGGCCATCAGGAGGAATTTCTTCACAGAAAGGGTGATTAGACACTGGACAGCACTCCCAGGGAGGTGGAGTTCCCATCCCTGGAGATGTTCAGTGAAAGATTGGACGAGCACTCAGTGCTCTGGTCTGCTTGACAAGGTGGTGTTTGGCCAAAGGTTGTACTTGATGATCTCAGAGCTCTTTTCTGACCTAACTGATTCTGTGACTCCATGATGCTCCCCCATGAAGCCACAGCCTGATCCATCCCTGCCCTCGTCCTTGGATGGGCACCTTGGTCTTACCTGAAAAGTTTTACACTACAGCCCCTACAAAGCCTTGCCTCCAGCCCTGCCCCATCTCCTCCAGCTGCACTCTGGGCCCCCTGGATTTTCCCTGGCCCTGGCTCAGACCCCCTCTCCCAGATGATGCCTTAATTTTTAGCTTTTATATTTTTTAGATTCTGTGCTGTTTTGGTGGGTAGTTTTAGGTTTCATATTAAGTGCTATTAAGCTCTCCTCACAGAGTAGATAAAACATTTCCTTCTCTAGTTTGATACCAAGGACAACTTTCAGGCCCTAGAATGAAAGCAACGGTGAAGTAAGAAAATAAACAAAGAGGGTGGAGCTTGATAACCTGAAGCTATGGTTGGACAATTGATTCTAATATGCTCATGGACCAGAATTATAAAAGTGGGAGATTTCATGATCAGTCGTCCATTTTTGTGCCCATTTTGGGGTCATCTTGGGTGTGGCCCAGCTGGGCTCTGGTGCTGCCCAGGTGTGTCCAGTGAGGCCTTTTAATAAATCCCTGCTTTATCCTTTTTCTCTGTGTAGTCCCTGTTCCAGGTCAGCCTCCAGAAGGCATCACTGTTGAGGGCTGCTGAAGGAGCTCAGCACCTGCAGCTGGGGCTGACAGTGGCCATTGGCAGGGACATGGCTGGCACAGAAACTTCTGCTCTTTGTCACACTGCCTGAGGCACTGTAACAGTGGGATGTGCTCCAGCCCCATCACACTCACCTGTGCCATTGCAACAGGGGACATCACACTCACCTATGTCATTGTAACAGGGGACATCCATTCCAGGCACCATCACACTCACCTGTGGCAGTGTAACAGCAGAAACTGGTACCACTGCACTCACCTGTGCCATTATAAAGGGGAAATGTTATATAATGGGGAAATTGGCACCATGGTGCTCACCTGTGTCACTGTAACAGGGGGTACTGGCACCATGGCATTCACTTGTCACTCTAACTGGGGACACCCATTCCAGGCACCATGACACTCACCTGTGTCAGTGTAACAGGGAATTGGCACAATGGCACTATCACACTCACCTGTGTCACTGTAACAGAGGAATTGGCACCATGGCACTCACCTGTGTCACTCTAACTGGGGACACCCATTCCAGGCACCATGACACTCACCTGTGTCAGTGTAACAGGGAATTGGCACAATGGCACTCACCTGTCACTCTAACAGTGGAATTGTCACCACCACACTCACCTGTCACTCTGACAGGGGACAGCCACCAGGCACCATCACACTCACCTGTGTCACTGTAACAGGGGAACTGTCACCATGGCACTATCACACTCACCTGTGTCACTGTAACAGGGGAATTGTCACCATGGCATTCACTATGTCACTGTAACAGTGAAATTGTCACCATGGCACTATCACACTCACTGTGTCACTGTAACAGGGAATTGGCACAATGGCACTATCACACTCACCTGTGTCACTGTAACAGGGGAATTGTCACCGTGGCACTCACCTGTCACTCTAACAGTGAAATTGTCACCACCACACTCACCGTCACTCTGACAGGGGACAGCCACCAGGCACCATGGCACTCAATGTGTCACTGTAACAGGGGAACTGGCACAGTGACACTCACCTGTCACTCTAGTAGGGACAGCCACCAGGCACCATGGCACTCGCCTGTCACTCTAGCAGGGGAATTGTCACCACCACGCTCACCTGTCACACTGACGGGGGACAGGCACCGTGCCACTCCCCTGGTGCTCGCACACCCGCCCGACCCTCCCGTCCCGCCGCGTCCGGCCGCGGGTGAGGCCGCCGGGCGGGGACGGTGCCAGCCCTTCGTGCCCGT
>VXBS01006221.1:594363-608590 GCA_013400255.1 Sitta europaea | reverse complement strand
GCCTGCGGCGGGGACGCGGCCCGGAGCGGCTCCTGCGCCCGGGGACAGCGCCCGGCTCCGAGGGCAGGCTGATCCGCGCTGATCCTCGCCCCTGTCGCCGGAGGGAAGGCGGTGGAGACACCTCAGCGCCCGGCATGTGACCCAGGTAATGCCCTCTGCAGCCTTGATTTGCTTCCCAGCGGACGGCGCCGGGCGCTGAAGGATCCTTTATCCCTTTTCCCTGCCCTCGGCAGTGGGTGGCTCCATGGCCTGTGCTGCTTCCCGGCGTTTGGGGTCGGTGCCCGAAGCACCGCAGCCCCTCTCTGGGCGCAGCTGCCTTTCCTCTGGGATGGCAGTAATTATTAATTATTGTTATTATGCCCTGCCTGTGTGGGGGTGAGGGAGGGAGCAGGCTCACAGCAGCGCTGGCAACCCCAAGCACCTGCAAGGAGGGGGAGAGCAGCCCAAACCAAACCCCGGCATTTAATTCATCCTTGGCCAAAATACCCTGTTTCACCTGGGGATCGGATAGGATTTCCCAGCCCTTTAAAAGTCCATTTTGAAACAAAGTAAAGCAAAATATTACTGATCCCTCCCTTTCCTGTCTTCCTCTACTTCACCCCAAGCTGTTTACTGATTTTTTTCCCCTGGATTTGGCGCAATTCTCTTGCCAGTTTATTCTTCACCATGTGAAACTTTGCTCGGCTCAGATTGCTTTGGTGCAGCTGGATTTGTCAGTGCAGGGATGAAGGCTGCTGTTCTGGCTGGAAATCCTGCTTGGTGTCACAGGTTCCTGGGAAAGGACCCAGCCCTGTGTTTCGGATTTGTTTCCTGGTGCTTTACTGGGGCTGTGTCACAGATGATACCAGCTCCTGTAGTCCTGGCTGGTTTGTGTGTGTGCCGAGAGCTGTCACAGTGTCAGAGCAAGGTGAAATCCCTCCAGGCTGTGCACAGCGACCCTCCCTCCCCTCCTGCCTGCTGGGGACTCCTCCACACATAAAACGTGGAGGTAAAAAAACCCCAAACCTTTCAAAATGCACTAGGAAAACCCAAACCAGCCTTTGAACGAGTGAAGAAATCAGCCCGTGGGTTTGGCTTAAAACATTGCTTAGCTGACAGGGCTGTCCTGTAGGCTCCCAAGGTAAACTGAAAGCTTGAAAAACGGGAAAATGTGGATCAAAATGCCAGCTGAGCCTGCCAGGTTCTGGGCAGGGAACAGAGCTCCAGGACCTCCTGGTGCTGCAGCTGAGCAGGAAACCCAGGGTGTCTCTGTGGTGACACTGAAATTTTATGCACTGCTCAGTGCTGCCACAAAGAGCACCCCTGGAGTCAGAAACACTTTCCCTGACAAGAAGTTTGGTCTGGCCACAAAACCACATCCCCTGGCCCTGCTCCCTCTCACAAAGGCAAGCTTCAGTCACCCAGATGAGGAGTTTGTAAACCAAGTGCAGTCAAAGCCTCTCCCACATATTTTGAGGGGGAGGAGGATAATATCTCACAAGTGAATCACAAACACTGAAAAAGCAGAAAATATGGAAGTAAGGTGGTGTCTCACAGCCAGGCTCTGTGTATTATTTCTGACAACAGTGGAGAGCTGCTGGTGGTTTATTGTGGGGTATAGGAGGCACTCTCAGGTTCTGAGGAATAACTTGGGGGACTTCTTTGCATTTCTGAGGGCTCAGTCTGGGGAGCTGGGAGGAGATTTGATGTTTCTCATCCTCACAAGTGCAGCAGCTCAGAGAACTATTTTTCCCAGTTGCTCAGGAGTAACTTTACTGATGCAGCTGGAGCTGCCCTGGCCCTGTCAGTGCTGAAGCAAGAGTGTTTTAACAGCCAGGAGGGACTGAGGAATGTGAGATCTGCAGGAGGGGACATCTCTGCTGAAAAAATTCCTCTATGTCTTTTTGAAACAGTTTTTTGAGGAAGGATTCTGCTTTGCTTCCAAACCCTCCCTCATTTAATCTTTTCCCCTTGTTGGTGATACAGGTCACACAAGGTCACCCTTGTCACAGGACCCAAAGCAGTGGCTCCTTCCCGAGTTTCTCCATAAGTTCTGTCCTTCAGCTTCTTCTCAAGAATGCAGTGACCACTGGTGGCTTCCTGCCTCAGGGACCAGGAGAGAATGCTCCAATGGAGAGCTTCCAGAAATCCATTTTACTTCCCCTCATCCTGACTGCCTCGCTGCCAGGTAGGACACGTTCATAACCCCTGAGATGAGCCACCAGGAACAAAATCCAGGAACTCAGTGTGCTGTAAATGGCCTTTGCTGATGGGTTCAGACTGAGCAGGCAGTCACAGAGTGGGATTATTTGAACTGCTTCGAAGGGAGATGTTTGCATTTCAAGGCTGAATGATCTGATGATTTAAAGTGTGCTTCAGCTGAAGGACTGAGCAGTGTGTGGGGTGGGGAGGAGGTGAGGAGGCCACCCTCATTCACTTCCAGTTTCTCCCTCTCCTTGTTTTTCTCTTCCTCTTGTTTGGGACTGCTTTTGAGGGTGCATCTGTAGAAAACTCAGTATCAGCAGCTGGTTTTTACTTCTAGAAGTAAATGCAAATTATCACATTGCTGGTTTACCACCAATTCACATTTCACATGCCTGAGTCTCCAAGTCAATTCAGATTAAAAGTGTCCTGGTGGCAAAGCTTTGGAGGAAAAGTGAATATTATTAAGTGACTAGTTGAGTAATGGAGACAAGGCTGATTTCAAAAAAAAAATTATAGTCTAGCTGGAGTTTTAACTGGCTCTGACAGGAGCAAGCTGCAGTGGGATGAGAGGAAAGGTATTGTCATGCATTAATAGTGAAAGGAAACACAGTGCAGGAATAAAGACTGAGTTTTCTGAGCAGTGGAGCTGCACAGGGATGTGTGGTATTCAGCAAGCTCTTAAACAACCTGGTGAAGAGGAGGGAACTGTGAGGTGGCAGACTTTGCAAGCAGTGCAGAATTACTTAGGGCAGCCAAATCCAAAAAGAGACTGGGAAGATTTGCCAGAAAATGTCATGATGCCAGATGAGTAAGTAATAAAGGCAGAGAAAGCATTCAATGCAAAGCATCTCTTAAATGCAATGTCTAGTGGGGAAAAGAATAGCTGTCTTGGAAAGAGTGTAAATTGCTGAAAAAGAGAGAAAATTTCACCATTTAATGTCTTCAGCAAGGCAGATAAAATGAAACCTGGCATGATGTGAATCCACAGAAAGGTTTCATCTTGGATATTGGCTGTTTTGTTAACCCTTCCATAGCAGGGCAGCTTAGGCTTGAGAAAGCTACAAAGTGTGATGGAGCTGCTCAAAGGTAGAGAATCAAACAATCATAGGAGGGTTTGGATTGGAAAGGACTTAAAAAATCTTCCAGTTCCAACCTCCCTTTCATTAGGGCCACCTTTCACTAGTCCAGGTTCCTCAGTGCTCCATCCAGCCCTGAATGCTTCCAGGGTTGGGCATCCAAAGCCCCTCTTGTCTAGGAGGGAAGGATGAGGAGGCTTCATTAGACTGGGATATCTTTTTCCTGCTTGTGAAAAAGGATAATTAGTAAAAATGTATTAAAATAATTAATTATGTGGAAGTCAGTGGTGAAATGATTATTCACAATTGCTCATAACAAAAAAGGACAAATAGTAAAAATGTATTAAAATAATTAATTATATGGAAGTGAATAGTGAAATGATTATTCACAATTTCTCATAACAAAAAAAGAATTTGTGTGAACCACTAAAAGAATCAGAAGATTTAAAGCTAACCAAAGCCTGTTCTGTTCTCAGAGCATGTAATTAAATAGTAAAGCTCATGCTCACTGTTGTGGGGGATATCAAATTATAAATAGGCTGAAAAAAACCTAGACACAAATATCATAAAGGGTAGATCCATAGGTGCAGAAGCAATTTTTGACTCAGGAAGTCCCTGGATCTCTTCTTTTTGGGCACTGGGAAGCCCTACCAGGGACTGCTGTCAAACAGGGAGTGAGAGGAGAGAGGAAGACATGCCTGGGGGCTGTGGAGAGGTTTGTGTGCAGGTGGGAGGAAATAAGTGTTGCTGAGCATCAGGAGTCTGGTACTACTTGACAGAAACATCCTGTAAGCATTTAAAAATTCTTGTTAACATAAGCGAACAAGCCAGCCCCTGGCTGCAGGCTTTGACAAGCTCTAACCTACTTTGGTTTTCAAAAAGCTCAGCTGCAGGGCTGTTGGGTTTTGAAACAAACTTGAGCCCCTTCCCTTCCCTTCCCTTCCCTTCCCTTACCTCTTTGTTTTTTTAATTTTGTTTTTTTTGTTGTTGTCTGTTTAACAGTCCATAGCAAAGCAGGCCCATGGTGAGGAAGAGGAGGTAGAAGGCAATGTGGGGTGAGCAGGAGACTGAAGAAAAAATGAAAAGAAAAAGTAATTTCAAAGAGACTGGAAGGAAAAAGATACAGGAATTCAAACAGAAAGAGCAGAGAGGGAAGGGAGGAAGACAGATATTAGATACAAAAACTGAAGCATGAAAAGCAGTGTTTGTGGAAGGGCAGTATGGTTATAGAGGGGGAGATTATTTTGAAATGCAATAATGAGGCTGAAAAAAAAGAGGAATCATTATGGCAAAAGGATAAGCCCATCCTGCCCTTCCCTGCACTGCATCCAAATAGGTCACCTACAAAAGAGGAAAGACAGAGCCAGCAGAGGACAGCAGGCAAGGAAGAGGAGGTAGCCACATCTCAGTGCCCTTGTTGTTGAGAACTGCAGCATGGAAGAGTGGGCCTTTGGAGTTTGTTCAAGCCTGGAAGAAAAAACATTGTTGATGAAGGGCAGGGGCTGTTCTTTGGCAGATCAGGTTCCCTCAGTGCAGGCATCATCCTGCACGAGATGCATTTTCATTTCTTCACCACCTGCATGGTGTGACAGTGCATTTGGGTGGCAGAGGAGGGAGCACACCAGCTCACAGAGGAGTTGGTTTGTGCTCTGAATGCTGCTGGGAGGCACTCAGCAGCTGGCACACCATAAGCACCTAATTTAAGCAAATTTTCACCCCTGGTGACTGCTCTGTAAACATTTAGTGATGTGCCTCAAAGAAGGTGTCCTCACTCAGGTCTGTAAAAGCCAAGGGGGGATCAGGGAGCCAGCCCAACATTTCCCTGCTGCAGGGGTGGGGTTTGCCTGGGTGGGAGGTCTCCCTGCTGGTGTGTGGGGAAGCAGATGTTAAAGCAGCTGTTAAGAGCTGAACACGTAATTCCTGTAAAGTGCAATGAAAATCTAGCCCGAGGCTTTAATTTGTTTAAAAGCAACCATCTGCAAGGTATTTTTGAAGCAGGATGCAAATGAAACCAGCACTAACATTTTTCTCCCCAGTGCACGAGGCAAGGTCCAGCAAAAGGACTCCCAGCACCAGCTCAAGGCATTGGTGGCTGGGTTTAGATCCCATTTGTGCCATGAATGTCCCCTGTGACCTCACACTGGTGACTTTATCAGTGTTTGTGCACGGGCTGGACAATGGAACATGCTGTTGGTTCAGGACTCCACGTGCAGAACAAACAATAAAAGCAAGAAGATAAAGAGGCAAAGGTGAAATCACCAAAACCATTCAGGCCACAGGTGGAGAAAGCTGATGAAATTCCTTTATTTTTGTGCTGGGGCTGGGATCTAAGTGGAGCAGAGGTCATGTCCCACTCCTCAGTCCTCCTGCCTCCCAAAGGATCCCCATGCAGGGCTCAGGGCCCTGTTCCCTATGGGGCAGCAATCAGGGAAAGACCATTTATTGCTCCAACAGACATGACTAGTGCAAGAAGATGTAGCTCCTACCTTACCTATGGACTGATAAAAAATAATTATCATAGATAAATGATTAACTCATACCTACCTACCTATACTGCCCTGGATGTCTGAAGAAAGCAAAAGCAACATAGCCAATTATTTTTAGAGCAAATGATCACTGATTATTCCTGTTTAGGGATAAATTTCAAAGATTAGTTAACAGCAAGCATTGTCCTGAAAGTTGCATCATTTATTCAGAGCCCTGGCAGACCACAGCTCCTTGAAAAAGTAAAGTGTTTGCACAGGCATGGAAATAAATTCCAAGTGCACAGAGAACAGTTTGCATTAAGTGGGGCAGAGTGGGTAAATTTTAATTTGAACAGAAATATGATTTACTTAATCTTATCTGGCTTTATTAATTATCAGAGTAGGTAAAGTTTGCTTTCCATTTAATGTTTTGTTGCTCACACACAGATATACTTTGCAGACTGAGGTGCATGGCAGAGGTAACATAACCCAGAAAGGTGGAAAATTTTTGTGAAGGTTTTTGTAAACATGAGAGGACTCAGAGTCAGCCCTACACAGAAGCAGGGAGAGTGAGGTTTGCACAACCCTGCTAAACAAAGTCTGTAAATGCTTGCAGCAGGTGGGAGGAAAGAGAGGAGGTATTTATATTAAAGAACAATTCCTGGTTGGATAGACAGTGGTTAAATGTGGGCTGGGAGCTGCAAAAGGAGCAATGGACCAGGGAGATTCCAGACCTGGGTGCTGGGTGCAATGTCATCACTGAGATTGGGCTCTGGTTCCATTTATACAACCAGACCCCCCTGTTGTGTGGAAAACACAGCGTGGCCTTCTCTCACACCAGCTGCTGACTGAAAGAAAAATGGTTTTCTTCAATAATTTGTAGCTAATCTCTTAATGAATAACAAAACTAAAAAAAAACTTGGTGTGAACAAAGCCCTTAAAAATTACTTCATTGTCCTGAATACTCTTAGCAAGGGAGTGATGGCCATGTCAGCCCTCCTTTCTCCTGGAGCATAATTGAACACTTATTCTCAGGCCAAATTTGCAAGCACAGGGTTTTAATTAGGCTGCCATGGCCTGCAGTGTCTAATTGCTGTCCTGGTGCAGAGCTCAGCTGGAACCATTGGGGCACCACTGGCAGTCCTGGTGCTCCCTCAGCAGGAAGGTTCCCCTGCTGGGTCTGCAGGGAGGGAAATGTCCATGCTTGGACTCAAAATATTCCTGGATGAGGCCCTGTGCAATTGGTGGAGTTGGCAATGGGAGGCCCTGGGTCTTTGAGGAGGAAAGGAAAACAAAATGACTTTGTTAGGAGCTCTGAAAAATATTAGCCAAAATTCACATTGCCTTTCAGGGAGTTAAAACTAATGAGTTGCAGCACCTCTGGTTAACAGAAAGCCTGAGGAAGGCTTTAGAAGAAATGAATCACAGTGTTTGTGATGTATGATTGAGGAATAGGGGAAAGAGCACTGAAGAATAAATGATGGGGCTGAAAAAATCCAGTGACAGTCCAAGATATGGAAAAGGGACTGGTTACACACTCCTTTAATTATTTAAAATGTAAGCAACTCATGTATTTTCCTATTTAAAAGTGTAATTTTTTCTGTCAGCAGAATGGTAGTCTGTGAATTAGTGAAGATAAACAGGTGCTTTGGGAGTGGGAGAAGGAAAGACAAAATAATTAAAGGCATTTTGAAAGAAAACTAAGCAGGATTAGATTGCACACCTCCATCTCTGAACCAGTTAAGATGTTCTACTCCACCCAGGTACAGTTAAGATGTTCTGCTCCACCTCTGTTGGTGTCGTAGATGTATTTGTGGGCTGATTTTGGTTCCCTCTCAGGTCTGGGCTTTTGTTACTCCATCACAAGAGGCCCTGAGAACGCCACAGTGCTGGCTGGCTCCGAGGCACGCTTCAACTGCACGGTGTCTGCAGGGTGGAAGGTGCTCATCTGGCTGTGCCAGGGCAGTCCTGTCCTCACTGTCCTCAGCTCCCAGGGCTCTGTGGAGACCACAGAGCGCTTCACCTCCCAGAACTACACCCATGGGGACGAGTTCACCTCGGAGCTCATCATCCACAGCACCCAGCTCAGCGACTCTGGCAGGATTGAGTGCAGCATCCAGCAGCCCAGCGAGAACAACTTTGCCTTTCTCTCCGTGCAAGGTGGGTATAGCCACCAGCAAAAAGCTGATTTATTGTGCTGCACTTAGGGGAACCCTCTGAGGAGTTGCTGGAGTTATGCCTGGGAAGGAGTACATCTCTCGTTTGCCAGCCTTTGCCTCCTGCCCTCCTCATCCTGATTTCACCAAGTGGGTTTTAGAGTGACGTGCAGAGTGCCAATTACAGAGGTTATAACTGCCCCTGCTTTTTTCCTGCTCCATCTCTTATTCCTTGTCAGCCTGCAGCCAGGAAAGCAGGATCTCACCACCAGGCACCAGCCCTTTGTCAAGGAGGGGCTTGGTGCAGTGATGACATCTCATCACCTATCTGTAAACCTATTCTTAAACAACCTGAGCATATTTAAAACTTAGAAACACTGTTATTTCGTTATGTTGTCCTCCAGCTGGATATGTGTCAAGATGGCTAAAAAGTGCAATTTCCTGCTTTTTATTGGAGAGATACTGAAAGCTGAGGCTTGTGCTTTAGACATATTGAGTAATGGGCCCGTGGAATTGAAATATCTGCGTGTTTCCATCATGCATGTGCTCTGTCTGCATTAATAATTGTTTTCCACTTCATATCTCAAGGCATAGCTATTTCTGGGTAGCGAGATAAGATTCAAAACTACCAGCAGGAAAGCAATGCAGCGAAACATTCTGAAGGAACAAAAACATCTTTTCCCTCCCACAGTTAATGGATCTTTACTCATCAAAAATAGCACGTTAACAGTAAAAGAGAACCAAACAATTGAGATTGTTTGTGAAGCCTTAGGATGGGCTCCGGCTCCAGACATTACCTGGATGACAAATGACTCTTTGATTGATAAGTCCAGCTATGTTACCCAGCAAAGCCCAGGATCTCATGGCCTCCACAATGCCCTGAGCACCTTAACTGTGACCCCGACGGCCACGGAGGTTCTGACTTGTTTAGCTGACATAGAAGCACTCCCCAGCCCTCAGAATGCAACTGTAACTCTTATTTTTGACAACTCCTCCACGGGTAAGTGAATGTTTGTTGTGCTTTTCCTGCCCGGTACTGCCTGTGCTCAGAGCTGTGCGTTTTGTTCTGGTTTGTTTCGCTTTAAAAAGTCGTTTATTTGCAAATGGAATCCTCTGGGGTGTGGAATTCAGAGCCAGGAGTCACAGTGTGATGTGTAGGCAGGGTTAAATGTACTTTTACCACTCTAATGAACCATGAAGCCCAAGGTAGGACTGAGCAAGACAAAGCCTCTGACAAATATCTGCCTGTGACTCCTGTGGGTTTGCTGCTCCTTGACCCAAGGATTTTAGATCTTAAATATCCATGATGGAGAAATTTAACTTAATTTCTTACAAAGCCAAACCCTCGTGTGAAATTGTTCTCCATCATATCTAATACCAGTTTTACCCCTGATTTGGAAAAAAACCCTCCCAGTTTCTGCACACAACCCAGAATAAATTCTGTGCTAACATATATGGCATTTTTTGGGCAGCACATTAGTTTGTTTTTTACTGGCTTTTACTTAAGGAAATTCAAAGTTGCTTTAATCCAAGCCTGGATGTTGTGCAAATCTCTCCAGAGCAGTTAGCAAGGCCTTTGATAACTCTAAATATTTTTGCTAAGGTTGTAATCATGCTGACAGCTTCTTTTGATGAACTGATTCTTCTTCTGCAATGGGTGGACAAGGCACAGAAAATACATCCTTACAGGGTATCAATGAGGGGTTTGGGACAGACATTTTGACACATAAACAACTGAGCAGATTGAGTAGCTGTGCCCTTTGTTTTTGGTATGAATCATTATTAGCAGGCCTTTTTCAGAAGTGCTTGCTTGGTAGTGCAGTTGGAAAAGGTCATTTTACCATCCTTAACTTGGCCTTTTGTAGTCACATTGATCTTAATTACTGACTAAGCAAAATAGGACTATCCTGAGGAAATTAATAAATTCCCCTGCCCACTCATTTGTGAGGTTTCCATAGCTACTCCCTGCAAATCAGAAGAAGAGAAAAACAGATGTCATGAAGCACTATTAGTGTATAATTAGTGATTGTATAGGTCCATCATTCATTTCTCTTTGGAAATACCATTGTGCAGCAGCAGCAGGCACTCAACATTTGACAGGGTAGGAGAATCTGAAATCTTTAAATGATCAGAATGAAATGAAAGCCTGGCATTTATGACACAGGAAGGTATATAATGTATATATCACACTCAAAATCTAAGAGCTTGTCCAGTTTTCATATGCAGGCTCAGTCTTAGCTGGCTGTTGGGAAAGAACACAACCAGCTTCAAACATGTAAGAAATCCTTCCCAAAACTACTGAAATAACAATTTTCCCCTTCACTTAAAAGCTGGGGGAATAAAATTCCTCCTTGTTCCTCTCAAACAATACAAGAACTACTGAAAATCTGAGCTCTCTCCAGCCTCCAGCCCCTGGTGAGGGAATGTCCCACCTTCCTGCACTTCTGGGTCAGTCTTTCCAGACAAAGTGAAGCATTTTTATGTCATTCACTCTTCCTGCAGTGGTGTTTGTCTGGGCCTGAAATTTGGGAACTCCTAGAGAGTTATCCCAGGAGATGCATTCACAGAGCACAGGGATCCATGGTGGAGTTCCTTAGCTGGCTCCAAGCTGTCTTTGGCTTTGGTGTTGAATTCCTGTGGCTTTTCCTGCAGAAGTTGAGGACAGAGAGTCTCCCATGAGCCTGGACATCCTTTGCTTTTGAACTCAGCCAGAAAGCTCCAAAGTGTCCAAGAAGCCACGTGCAGCTTTTCCCAGTCTCTCATTCCTCACTGGTCACCTGCACCTGCCTAGGAAAATCCCCTTTTCTGCAGACACTTTGTCAAAGTCAATGTTTGGACAACTCTGGGAGGAGCCAGATGTGGGGATGGCAGCAGAGGATGGGCCCTGTGGAATGAGGAAGTAGTTCTGTCCACAGTAAACACTTCATGGAGCTGGGTTTGGATTTCCTGATGGACTCAAAGGGATTTGACACCTTCAGGCCTTCGTGCCCCTCCCTTGCAGCCCTGCTTGTGAGTTCACCTGGCAGCTCCTCAGTCATACCCAGCTCCAGTTTCTCTCTGCATCCTCCATAACTGCAGAGACACAAAAATGCTGAAGCTCTGGCAGTGTTTGTGTTGTACCCTGTCCTTCTGGCTTTGGCTCCATAAATCTCTTGGCACATAACCTGACCCTGACAGGGAGGGAAATACCTTGGTGTGGCAGCCAGCCTGCAGGAATGGGCTGGGGCAGGTGTGTTTAGCTCCTCCCTTCTCACTAGGGTTAAGCTTTCCCCTCTAGCTAAATAGATGTCATTCATATTTTAGTCATCTTTAAATCCCTGTGGCATCTCTGTGGAACAAAATGTACTAAAATTTAGATATCTGTTGCAGTACTTCTGGATAAAAATACTATGAACAAGTTTATCTTCAGTTGATAGCAGCCTATAGGATTCACTGCTAATTTTCAGGTTACTGAGTGCTTGTTTTTTTTTCCCAATAGAAGAAATTCCAAACATGCTGGTTGAGCATTAGGATTAGAGAAGACTGGAACAAATTGTTTAAAGATAATGACCTGAGCTTTGGAGAATGCAGATTCCTGGCAGAGGCTCAGTCTTTGTAGGAGGCTCTGGTACTGCATCTCTTCAGTCTGAAACCTCCAAACCCCAAACAAGCACCCAGGAAAATCTGTAGATAGACAGGGTTTTGTTTATTCCCTGCCACAGGTAAACCTGGTTCCCACACAGGGGAATTTCCCCAACAGCAGCTCCCAGTCACCCTCATTCCTGTGGTGCCTTTCCCAGAGGCTGGCAGCCAAGAGTGGCCATGGAGTTGTTAACTGGGAGCTCCAATGAGGAAAAGACAATCATAAACCCGTGGGACAGAGCTGTGCCAAATCTGGATGTGTCTCACCCCTGTAATCTGGGTTGGAAGATTGTTTCTAAACAACTCCCAAAAGTGTTTTGGGGCTGCTTTGCAAAGAGAAGCCAAATTGGAGGTGATTCTGGAATATCTGGTCAAACCAAGTGACAAGCAGAACTGGCATCTTCCTTGTACATCCAGTTACCTGAGAAATATTGCCCTTCCCTGGAAGTGTCCAAGGCCAGGGCTTGGATCAAGCTGGGATGGTAGAAGGTGTCCCTGCCCATGGCAGGGGGTGGAACTGAGTGATCTTTGAGGTCCTTCCAAGCCAAATCATTCCAGGATTCTATAATTCTAAATGCAAGATATTTTTAAAATTCTGTGCACGTGGGAGCCCTGTTTGGTCATAGCAACTGATTTCAGCAAAAGACTTTGAATTATCCTTAAATCCTCTCATTTAACCCTGTAGATTGCAGCAAAGATGAAGGAATAAGCCAAATGTGAGAATGCTGTAGAGAAGATGGGTCAGTAGCTGTGTGTTCTTCACTGGTGCTCTTTAAGTGAGGAACTGGTTTCCTTCCAAGTACATCCCAAAATCAAACAGTTGTTGAAATCATTGAGAGAAATCCCAAGACAGAATTGATTAGAAAATCATATTTCCAGGCTAGAGATCACCAACTGTACTAATCACCTACAACTCTTGCTGTGGTTTGTGAGGAGAAATGGACATTTTTTTCAAGGCAGTTCAGCTTATTAAAAGGGACACATACACATTTGATCAAATTAATTGTAACCCAAAATACCTGTTTTCTCTCCACTGACAAGAGCAGCCAGGCAAGACACTCAGTATCTGCAGTATGGACTCCTAACCTGAATCTTAACACCTCTCCCAAATGTCTCCAAAGGACTCTGGCATGCCCAGCATAATTATAAAATAAAGTTAAATTTGAAGGCTGCAACCTTGTGCTTTTCAGAAGTAGCAGGAGGAGGAGTTACAACTGCAGTAAAGGATTTGAATTCAGGAATATTTTAAATTCTTGGGCACCATCCATAAATACAGAGTCTGTCATTTGGAGAACACAGACTCCTTGTTAAATATTCACCAAGCACTTAATAGCATCTCACAGAAAAGGTAAATATGCTGAAAAGGATGCTTTGAGGCTCTGATAGTCCAATGTTTCTCCATTTAATTTAACAGAAAATGATTACAGTGAAGACAACAGGAGCACGTGGGTTGTTGTGCTTGCAGTTGTGCTTTCATTTCTTGGTATTGTTCTCCTGATCGTTATTATTGTGGTTGCTGTGCGCTGCTGCTTGAAGAGGAGAGGTGAGTGGACCTTCACAGCTGCTCTGTACATTAAAAAGTGGTTTTGATTAGCCATAAATCTACTTGTGTCAGCTCTGATGATGCACTAAAAGACCTGTAAGCAGAAGACTGAGCTGGCAGATCCTTCTCTTGACCTGTTTAAGATCCTCTTTAATTTCACCATCATGTTTCTCTCATAAATTTATTCAATCAGTGTCAGCCCTTCCCATTAATTCCCAGAGGGTCCCATGTTTTTTGGGAGTACATTCGCCTTTAAAGACATTTCAAGGTTCTTCATTGAAGAATATATTCAGAACTGTGTGCCTAATTCCATTTTCCATGTCAGATGCTCTACAGGGCTGCCCAGTTTTGCAGACAGGGTGCAGAGATGCTCCTGTGGTAGCTGGAACTCAGGGCATGCTCTTAGAGAACTTACAGAAGCTTTAAATTTTAATTTCCTCCATTTCAAACACTTTTTTTTTTTTTCTTCTCGTTCTCAGGATCTACTTACCAAAATGAAATAAGGTAAGTCACATAACATGGGAGAACTTTGTGTGTTCTGCAGGGTGGCAAGAGGGGCATGCCAGTGTCCTGTCCTGGCATCCAACATCCCGGGCTGGGCCAGCTTGTGGGGACAGCAGAGGGATGGGGACAGCACCCAGGGAAGGGGACTGACCTTAGGTGTGGTACTGGATATTGGGCTGGTGAAGCTGTTTCTCCTCTAGCAGTATCTCCCTGTAGCCCCCCCAGTGGCTGGGTTTATCCCTGGCTGGCCACACCCTGTCCCATTGTCCGTGTCCCTGATGGGAACACCCCCGGGAGACCCAGGATAAGAGCTTGGGCTTCGGGCTCCTGCTTGCTCTTTTGCTCCCCCTTCAGAATAAACTTCCATGCTAAAGTGCCTTCTCTTTCCTTCCAAGCTCGGCACAAGGGATCAGGAGACCTGTGGGAGGCAGAGAGCCATGTGCTCTCTGTCATTCCTGGGCTGTTCTCAGCCTGGCATCCATTGCCCCTGGCCAGTGGACAGGGACAGCCGGGCTCCCTCCAGACCCCCAGCCACACTTAGGGATGAAGCAGGCTGGGAACTCTGATCCCACTATGGTCAAGACCCCATCCAACCCCTATCCAACCCCATCCATCCCCATCCAACCCCCTCCAAACCCCATCCAACCCCCATCCAACCCCATCCAACCCCATCCAATC
>VXBS01006221.1:561781-594223 GCA_013400255.1 Sitta europaea | reverse complement strand
CGGCTGGCGAGCAGAGCCCGCCGGGCGATTGCCGCCGCCGCCACAGGATGTCACTGCCGGAGCGCGCCGGGCGGGCTCCCCGGCTCTCTACACCCGGAGAAACAGGCGCTCGGAGGGCAGGCTGGGGGTAGATATGAAGCAGAAATTCTTGCCTGGGAGGGTGTTGAGGCACTGGTAGAGGCTGTCCAGAGATCATCGTCTCTCCATCCCTGACTCTCCATCCCTGGGAGCTTTCATTGGGGCACCCTGGGATCGTGGAAGGTGTCCGTGCCCACGGCAGGGGTTTGGAGCGAGATGATCTTTAGGGTTTATTCCAACCCAAACTAATCTGTAATTCTTAAAAAAAATAATAAAGCTGCCCCGTGGGTGGGTATCAGCGCCCCATTCAGTGATTGTCAGATGTGTTCAGTACAAAGCTGTTGGTCCATTTTATTCCATTAAAGCTGGAAAACTTTAGAACTCAATAACTGGTGGCTCTCAGCATTAAGGTGCTTTTTATCAGCACCTGTGTGGCTGTGACAGCCATGGCAGTGGGGTTATTCATATTATTATTTATATTTAGGCAGCACTGTAAATTAATCCTCTGCCCACGCTTGTGGGGCTTTTAACTCCCCGTCCCTTAATGAGTTTGCAGAATGTTCCACCCCATTGCCTGGCATGTCAGTAATTCCCAATTTCATTAGCAGCCTCATATGGGGAAAGTTTGTGGAGGTCTGTTGACAGATTTCCATTTGTAGAGCAGTTTATTGATAGGAAACAAAATAAGGAAATTAGATACCCTGTGTTTTCTCCCAATATGTGTAAACTTCCATTTGATTTCTTACTTTGTGGGGCTAAATTCATCATTTTGCCAAGTGCAGCTGTATAAATAGGGCAGGACTAAATCAGCAGGGATTGCTTGGATTCTGACTTGGTCCAGAATCCCAAAAACTTTCACAAGGATCAGCCCTACCAGGGCAAAGCCAGCTGGACACAGAGGGAGGGACCTGCCAGCAGTGGGGTCTGGAACAGTCAGGTCTGTGTCCTTCCCAGACCCTGCCTTGCTGGTGTGGATCTGCAGTGCTTCTTTGAGGCAACCTCAACAGGTCCACAGTATGGCATAACTTTCCCTCTATGTTTTTCATCTGGTCTCACCAGGAATAATTCTACCTTCATGGCAGAAGTGCATTTTTAGCTCTCAGTCCTACAGAGTTACTATTTCTCCACTAACTTTAAAAATGAGTTGTCTCACTGTGTTCACAAACCTTCCTTATACTTTAAAGTTAAGAAAACAGGGCTGAGTTCAGGCTCTGAGGCTCAGTTTGGACTGGAGATGTTTTCAGTTCTTCAAGGTTTGAAAAACAATGACCCTGAAATAACAAGGATTATGAACAATCACAGATTTTTTTGGCTAAGTGTTTTTTTCCTTGGGGGGAACTTCCCTGTAGTAAAAATAATGATGCTTGTCCAGATTTTGGAAGCTGCATTGCTGTGGTAGCAAAGTAATGAGACCAAACATACACTGGTTTATTTCCCACCTTTATTTTTAACTTGGCTGGCTGTCTTCCTATACCTCCCACACCTTTTTTTTTTTTTTTTTTTTTCAAAGCTGCTTTTTATTTGGCTGCTCCACTGAGTTTGTTGGGATATAAGGCTCAGATAAAAGAGGCAGCACAGTGTCATGTAACATGTGGGGGTGGCAGCCCTAAACAATTGCTTTTGTCTTCCAGCAACCATGCAGGGCTCTCAGAGGTGTCCAACCTGTTCATCTCCCAGAAAAGCCCCACAGCTGACAGCTGACTCACCAGATTTGTGTGTGCATTTGTAGCAGCTCTGTGGGCCTGCAAAGCAATTCCTACTAAATATAAAAGAAGTAGAATTGCAGAATCATGGAATCATTGAGGTTGGAAAATCCCTGCAGGGTCACAGAGTCCCAGCTGTGCCCATCCTCACCTTGTCCCCAGCCCAGAGCTCTGAGTGCCACCTGCAGTGACCCCTGCAGGGCTGGGCACTGCCACCCTCCCTGGGCAGCCCCTGCCCACCCTTTCCATGGGGGAAATTCCCCCTGGGCTCCCCCTGAGCCTGCCCAGCCCAGTTCCCTCTCCTCCTGTGCCTGTCCCTGTGCCCAGAGCCTGACCCTCACTCCAGCTTTTGTACAAGGACATGCAGCAGTTTCCACAAATGTCACTGCCATCCCTTCCCACTAAAAATTCCTGGTTTTCCACAGTCAATTTGTGTTGACTAGGCAGAGGTGGACCTGGGACTGTCCTGGAGACAGGCCCATGGTAGCAACTGATCAACAGCAGCATCTCTTCCAGCACCAGAATTTTGGGTCACAAAGCACCATTCCCTCCCTGTGCAGCTGTGAGGGCATTGCTCTGCAAGTTCAGAGATGTGTGACTTCAACCAAGGAATTTCTCTCACGTGTAAAGTAAACTTCAGAGTGAAAGATTAACTTCAGAGTGTGCAGATGAACCACTGGCTGTGAGGATGTGGGAGGACACACTTTGGTTTTGCAGCTGGGCACCAAGGTGATGAGCTGTCACCAGTGACCTGGCTGGTGTTCCATTATTGGGCACCTAAATATCCTGCAATTCAGAATTAGAGATCAAAATTAACTTTTGACAAAACCTGTGATCTGGCACAGGGTCCTCACTTTTTGAAGGTTGCCTTATTTTCATGGTTTTTGACATTGCAGCTGATGGAAACTTTCCAAACAGAATTCCATGGGCAATACTTCCATGGGACAAGATTTATACTGGCTAATTGCTTGGAATATGTTTTACACCTATTTTTTGGGATGTGAGACATTTATTTTTTCTCTCTAGTCTGCTACCCAAGAGTTCTCCCACCAGGAAGAAGGTCTAATGACACCTTTTTGTTTTCTAGAAAAGTTTCAGCTGAGAAGAAAAAAGATGGTGATTTGGAAAACAGGCAGAGCAGTGGCAGTGAAAATCTGGGATACATTCCAGAGGAATTGTGGAACACAGAACAAAGCCCAAGTGAGTCTAAGCTGGTGAATCACAGGTTGTCAAATTGCTTCTCAACATGGGCCTTCTGGACAACAGCTCAAGCAATTGAAATTAGGAGGTTTCACAATATTTAGTGAAGGACTTGTGCTTTTCCTGGACCTCTCCAGAATATTTTTGATTTTTAGAGGATGATCTTCCAAAAATATTGAAGAAACATCCAAATTCTTTGCAATTGAATTTAGATTTAGTTCTGGGTTTGTTTTTTTAAATGCCTTTGTTCTTCCAATTGTCTTCTGGGGCCAGATGTGGGAGGACTGGATTTCCATACCAGCAGCAATTTAGGCAATATTTTGCAGTTGGTCTGTGAAAACAAAAGAAAATTCACCACTAATGAAAAAAAAAAAAAAAAGAGAAGAAGAAAAGAATAAAGGCAGTTAGTGAACTATTATTTTACTGATAAATGACTAAGGCATTATAAATTCTTGTCCTTAAGCACAAAGACTCTTCAAAAGCAAATGTAAATCTCCACCAAATCGTTACCCGCCACTCGCGTTTATAACCACATTATTCTCAAAACATTTAATCAAACACTTAATGGCATAAAATTATTGTGCAGAGTCTGTAATCCAGGCACACATCCTTTCCTCTCTGACAAAGAAGTGGTGAAGACATAAGTACAGGGGAAAGATTTTGAGAGTATGCAGTATTAGAAAATGCAGCAGTTATGAAAAATAAAAGGAAAATTAAGTGAATCTGGACAAATTGATTCCACAGAGTCCTAGATTGGACTTTTTCATATTTGTTTGCATTCTTGGCTGGTCACCTCCCTTCTCCACTGCCCTGGCTGTCTCCAGGATTGTTCCCCTCTCACTTTTTCACTCTTCTTTCCCAGGTCCTGCTGTGCTGGGTGTTTTTACCTTTCCTTTAAGATGTTATGGTAGAGGTGCCACCAGTGTCACAGCTCAGGCTGGAGCCACTGGAACTGCCTCTGTCTGACACAGGGCAGCTCCTGGTGTCACCTCACAGAAGCCACCACTGTAATGCCTTAAATATTAGCTTTTATATTTTTCAGATTCTGGGCTGTTTTAGTGGGTGGTTTTAGGTTCCACACTCAGTGCTGCTGAGCTCTCTGCACAGAGCAGGGACACAAAACAATTCCTGCTGCAGCCTGGCCCCAAGCACAACTTGCAGGCCAGGAGCAAAGCCCAGGGTGCAGTGAGAAGGCAAAGCAAGGAGGCTGGAGCTGCCTGGGCTGGGCTGGGATTGCCCCAGGAACTGCACTGTGCCCCTGGAGCAGAACTGAGCCCAGGCTGGGCCCTCGTGGCCGGGGCCATTCTGGCCCAGTTTGGGTTCCCCTTGGCTCTGGGGCTGCCCAGCTGGGTTTATTGTTTGGGATAAATCCCTGCTTTGCCCCTGGGCTCTGCTGGGCTCTGCTCCAGGGCAGCTCCAGAAGGGATCACCTGCAAACTCCCTCAATACAAAGATCTGGCCATATTATCCCAAAAAATGAGCCTTGGTTTTGCTCACAGTATTAAATCCTATTTAGCCCTTGGGGTTCCTGCCATGGTGGACACAGAGTAACAGTAATCTTTTATATTCTTCTTGCAGGACATGCCTCTCTTCCCCCGAAGTTTCCAAAGTTTGCTGGCCCTGATGACAATTTGCACATCAGTTCTGTACCAAAGGTAATGCTGATATCTTGGATATCTCTGCCTTTTTTTCCTTTTTCACAGAGTGTGTGTTGTGCTAGAGCCAAAGAGTTTGGGTGGAGGTAGACAATTAGAAGTCAATTAGAGCTGTAATTGGGTAAGTGGAATGTCCCTTCAGCATTCTTGACTGTATTTTCCTTCAGACTTGGAGGAGATGTGGATGTAAGATGGAGCTCTGGGAAGGTGAGGTTTGAGGTTCCTTTGCAAGCAAAATCCAGTGTAGAGAGAGTAAATAAATGCATTTTCTCTGGATCATTTCCTGACTGTATTTTCCAATATTGCAGAAGTTGAGTCAATCAGGAACTTTTTATTGATCTTGAAACCTTTGGTGTCTCAGCAGTAAGAGCTGGGAGGGAAAGCAAACACCCAGCACCCAGTGCCCCCAGAGCTTTACCCCTTTTCCATGTGGATAAAATGTAAAAAGAAGAGCTCAGTGTTTATTCCTCCAGTGGTTCCACCCTCAGTGGCCTCATTCTGAAGGCTGGTGCTGCTCTCCCTTAGCTTCCAGCACAAGAGAAATGTGAATCTTAATTTATGCCATATTTTTATAAAATCCATTTAGCACCTCTGGAATGTTTTTTGCCAATATTCTCTTGAGACAGTGGTGGTGATGTGGTACTGAGTTCACTCCTCAACACAGTGATAACTCATTTATTTCTGGAGAGCTGCTTCAACATGTACAATGCAGAAATCTGTCTTGGGGATGACACTGCACATAAATCATATCAGAGTGTGTCAACTTCTCTTGGCACACAATGAAATTTAGGAAGCACTCAATCAACAATTAAAACAGTGATCACACAATACCAGTAAAAAATAACAGCAATGACACTGATGCATTTGTGCCTGGTAGTTATGATGGCTGACATGAATTACTTGTCAAACAAAATACTGTTAAAGGAAAGCTGAAAAGTCTGCACAAAACAATGGAGGCATCAATGTGGATCTACAGCCACAGGCAGCACTTTCAGGCAGAGTTTGGAATGCTTGTGAACAGGACTGAGGGGCACTGGCTGTGCTTCTGCTCTGACAAGCAGGAAAGGTTGTCCAAGCACCCTGGACACATTTCAGGGCAGGAGGTTGACTCAAGAGGCATCTGGCTGTGGCACCTGGGGACATGGGATGGGGTGGTAATGGTGCTGTTGGGCTGGATGATCTGGAAGGTCTCTGCCAGCAGTGCTGACTCTGGGATTGGTGGTTCTGGGATTAATTTGGCTGTTTCCCAGTGCCTGGGTGCTCTTTGATGGTTCATGGGCACTGCTGTGGCATTAAGGCATTGAGTGACATCTGAAAGGCATGGATTTGGGTAGCTCTGAATCCAGGCAGCTCCATCCACTGTGAGAACAATAATTCTGTGAGTGGGGACCATCATGTCCTGATTCAAGCTGAGACATGAAAGGTGCTGCCTCCACATGGAATCCTGGGTTGGATGGGCTAAGAGTTCAAGTGGCCAGGGAAACTTTGAATCCATCACAGAAACACAGCATAAAAATGAAATATTTATGATTTTTAAACCAGTTGTCCCTGGACAATATAAAAACTCTGTTACAGTGGTTTCTACCTGTGCAATAGCTGCACACACATTCTTGAAAAACACCAAGAGAGAATCAAGAGGTGAAAATTATTTATAACTATTTTCCATATGTTAGAGGAATATTTAGCAATCTAAAAATGGCTTGGTGAAGACAGTTTGAACAGGGTTTCTCAGTATATTGTGATGGCCCCATCCTGTGTATGCAGGAGCTGATAAAAGGCTGCTAAAGGTTTACCCTAAATTGTGGATTTGCAGTCCATGATTTAAATTTATCACAGTAAATACAGAGCTTTTTTCCCAGACAAAAAACGTTTTCCTTTTACATTCATAACCTTCCCTGTTAACTGCATAATACAAGTTTTCTCACAAAAGGTGTTCCTGGATATATTCCAATAAAGTTCAATCACCACTGATGCCAATACATTGCCTAATAACCATTGTAGTGCTCTTTCATTATATTTCTTGTCAAGAAGGAGAAATCTGATGTAGACTCATTTAGCTGTTTGCTGGCTAGTGCTGAATCAAACAATTTGTTCAGAAACCACCTGCCTTCCTGCCATCTTCTATGTGCAGAAAGTTGTGATTCTTTGCTTTCCCTGCCTGAGTACTGGAAACATTCCCAAAGACTTCTCATCTTTATTCTCCAGGACCCTTTAGTGAGAAATAAAGGGTTAAAAAAAGAACAAAAACAGGAGAACGAAAAGTTATCCTGAGAATTTTTTCCATAGTGAAGGAGGTCAGGAAGGGCTGGACTCCAACAAATTATTTCTGTCTCCCTGGATAATCAGGAAAAATGAGTAAAAGTCCTTGCAGTGCTTCTTTAGAGGTCAGGAAGGAGGGAGGAAAATCCAAGGCCTCCCTGAGGAGCTGGAAGTCCATCTACTGATGGAAAAATTGCAGATTGAAGATGTAAAACCTTATCTATTCCCATGAGGGTAAGGGCTTCAAAGTTGACCCCTTTTGTTCCAGATGCAAGAAAGTTACAGTTTTAAATTATTTGGGAGATTGAAGGAGATTTCATAGCACAGGTTTTGCTTCCTCAGGGTTTGTTCCCCAGTCAAACCTGAAATCCCTGGTGTGTGTCTGTGTGTCATAAAGGGTGACAACAGAAAAACACCGAGCTCAGCTTCTGGCCATTCAAACACTTTGAATCAGAAACTAATGGGAAATGTCCACAGAAGATAAATGCTGCCCAGTAATTGCACTGATCAATTCACAACCTGAACAAAAGGTTTGGCAAAGAACAAGAGAAGAAAATCAAAGGTGTGCGAGAGGTTTAAAAAATGATGAGTAACAAAGCAAATTATTGAGCTGAGGGAAAACTTACCAGCCACTGGAAGAGGAGGCAGAAGCATCAGTCAGAGGAGCTGGAAGGTCTTCATTGTGATGATATTAACTATGAAAAGGTCAAACTGAGAGCAGAGGTGCAGGTTTCTGTTTAATTGCAAATGTAGTTCCTATCAGGGATGGCAGAGTGGGATCCTTGCACCCAGTGCCGGGGCTGAGCTGCCAGCAGAATGGCTTTAGGGACCAACATCCCACCCAGGGAACAGTTCCTCATTCCCTGACCCACAGTGCTCCTTCCAAAACCCAGGAGCAGTGAGGGGGATCCCCTGCCTGGGATTTTGCAGATTTTGGGGCAGCCCCACAGCCAGTTGTGCCTGAGCCACAGGGCCAGTTCTGCCAGGTCCTGAGCGCCACTTCCAAGGAACTCTGTTTTCCAGGTTCCCCAGAAGGAGCTCTAAGGACTGAGCAACCTGCAGGATTGGACAATCTCCTAGATGATCTCCATAATTAGCTCATTTAATATGCCATAAAGGTCTCTGTGATAAATCAGGAGCCCATTCCATAGGAGGGTGTGAATGCTCATTTCCAATGGGCTGGATTCATCCAGCCCAGCACAGCTCCAGGAGGCTTCCTCAGCCTCACTCCTCCTTTCCAATCCAGAGTGAGTCATGGCTCCCTTAATGGGGAAGGATCTATTTTTCTTCTTAACTACTCCAAATGACACTCTATAAACTGGAAATATTATTTAGCTGTGGTTGTGGTTTTATACCAGGAAGGAAATGAATGATGAATTGCAGCTCCATTTATTGCCCCGTATAGAAGTGCTCTGACTCTGAGGGTTGTTGGAAAGAAAAATTAAGCTATCAAAATTGAATTAAAAGGTCAATAAATAGAAAAATAAATCAATGAAAGCAAACAATTTTACCCCTGCTGATGAAATGGGCTGCAGATATGTCATGTTATGATATCCATTGGTTAGCATATCTTGATTAAGAGACCAATAAATATTGATGATACAGATAGAGAATGGCAGGTGCAGTTTACAGGTTTTTTTCCCAAAATGTCTGTGGGAGAAGGGAGGAGTGAAGGCATATGGGTGGGATTAACCCATGAAGAAACAAGGGGGAATTTCCAGGCTGTATTGATGGGCAGGGAAATGTGCCAAGTGTCCAAAAAGTTGACAGGATAGAACTGGTTTGTTACTTCAAATAATAGTGTATCTGAATTATTTCAAGGGTAGCCAGAATTTATGGGGTGGGTGTTTGCCTGTAAATGAAGTGAATTTAGAATCAAAATTGAAAACTAAGGGCATGGGGAGATATATTGTTCAGAAGCAGAAAGCTGTGCCTCTCTGATTTTTTGTTCTGTTTTTGTTAGCCCTGTGTGTGATGCATGCAGACACATTTGGGAGCACTCCTACCACATTAATGTAAGAGTTTGTCCTAATGCAGTTAGACTTGAATTTTTTCTGGCTGGCTAATACCAAGCCTTCAGTTTATCACACACACACTTCCACAGCATCAGTGTCTGAGGAGGTGCCATCTGTCACATCAGTGTTGAGATCAGAGTCCTGTTTCACAGGGCCACATGTGTGCTCATCATTCACATCACTGATATCACACAGGGTGCAAGAGCAGAAATCCTTCTCTCATTGTCTGCAGATCAGAATTCAAAACACCACAGAAGAGTTCAACCCTGAAACCAGCTGATACACACTCAGTTTATCTTCTGATTCATCCATGTGTTGCTAGCTCCCTTTTTTGTCTGGCTGAAGAGCTGGGAGAGATGAAAAGATCTGTGCTGCATCTGTTTCCCCAACCAAACCAACAAACTATGTGAAGCTTTTCCCAGTATTATAATCCTTTTAGAGTAATCCCTGTGAAAAGGCACCCAAGGCAGATGATAAATCAACAGGCAGGCTTTGAAGCATGTGACTGTCAGATATCCATGGTTAACTGGATGCCAAGCTGACAGTACAAAGAGATTTAAAACTGTGTAAAAGAAATGTTGATGTAAATGCATCCTACCAGATGGGGGGGCCACCTCAGAAACTCACTCCTATGATGTTGTGCTGTGCAGAAAACCACTGGAGATGGGTTTTTTCCCCTTCAATCTGTTGGGTGTAATGAATTATGAAGACATTTTTCCTCAGACTGGGACTGGCAGGACTAGTAGAGCACTGAGTTAATCAAAAGAGGAAGCAACTTTGAAATCAAAACCAAGCAGGGGCTCCAGCAGCTCAGGGTATAAATATGAAGTGGTTGTTGTGGTGCTGCTCCTCTGCATTATTATTTGTAATGTGTGGTATGAGATCTTCCATTGCATTCAGAAAATGAGTTTTAGGTCAGTGGCCAGCAGCCAGCAGCCTCCATTTCAGTGAAATGCCACCTCAGGAAGGTTCTGCTGCTTCAGAGAAAGCTTCCCAGAAAATGGGCCAGCACACAGCATGAGTTGATTGAAATTCATGAAATTATTCATTAATTGATACCAGAGCATAGTAAGCATGAAGTAGAAGTAACTTGCAAGCAAACAACTCTGAGAGATGCAGCAGGGCAAGGGTGAAGCCTCATGGATGTCAATCCCTACCCTGGGAGCAAGCTCTGCTCAGTTCCTGCTTTGGTGGTGGTGAGAAGTGCCCTGACAGAGAGGGGCTGCATGGTTCATTCCTGAAGAGGTGATTTTTAAAGGAAAAGGGGCCTGGTGGGGTTAGCCCTCCCCAGTGCTCTCCTGGGGCTGCCTGGATCCAGCTGCTGCTCATCCTCTGGCCTCTGGCTGATCAGAATCATATACAAATATAAATTAGAGAATCACACATGCTTTGGGTTGGAAGAGACCTTAAAGATCATCTCATCCCACCCCTGCCCTGGCAGGGACCCCTCCCACTGCCCCAGGCTGCTCCAGCCCCAGTGTCCAGCCTGGCCTGGGGCACTGCCAGGGATCCAGGGGCAGCCACAAAATCTCTGGGCACACTATTCCAGTGTTTCAGCACCATCCCAGGGAAGAATTTCTACCCAAGATCCAATCTTACCCTGCACCCCAACAGTGTCCAGCCATTCCCTGTCCCTGCAGCCCTTGGCAATTGTCTCTCTCCAGGGTTCCTGCAAGGCCACCCTGAGCTCAGCCCAAAGCTTCTCCTGTGCAGCTGAACAATCCCAGCTGTGCCAGCCTTTCCTCCCAGCACAGCTGCTCCAGCCTCTGCCCATCCTGCTCCCTGCTCTGGGCTCTCCCCAGCAGCTCCAGCTCTGCAGGTGGGGCTCACCTGAGCAGGGGGCACACGGGCACAATCCCCTCCCTAAATCTCCTGTGGCATTGCCCCAAAGCTGCCTCTTTCCACAACACTGCTGGATGAACTTTCTGATACATGTCTTTTTTCCTTTAGCAAATCTGGTGCAATATTTTTCTGCAATAAGTTTTGGGAAATATTCTCACCTCAGTATTTTGCTAAACATGATCTATTTTATGGAGTTTTAGAGACAGGGTGCTCTTGGGCCCCTCTGAAACTTTCTGGTTCCTCAGGTTCCTTTATTCTCACAGACCACAATATCTGGGAATATTTCCTTCCCACAAACATAAAACTTGCCTTTGGCATTTTTTCAGATTGTTTTCCCCCCATTCTATTTGAAAATGTGTTATTTTGGTGGGAGAGGTAATAGAGAGCTTCTCTGTTAACACCACTGAGGTCTTTGGACAAGAAATTAAGTGCAGCAGAGGGATCTTAAAAAAAAGAAAAGCTCCTTGAGCAGAGTCAGGCAATGCTGTTACCTCTCTCTGCAAAAATAAACAGTAAAGAAGAGTAAATTTAGAAAACAGCAGCATGTTCTAGCAACCAGAAGGGATGGGAGGGTGGAGAAAGAGAGTTGTGTTTTAAACAGAAGGCAGCTGTCTTGTGAAATGCTTCTAGGATAGTTAAATTTATCCCACAGTGGTGCTGGGGCTCATTAAATACCAGAGACATGTTGTCCACATTTGTTATCTAACATTTGCCTCCATGTGTTATTCAATAATGTATATGTACCAAATGCATTATTGAAGATGTTTAATACTGGAAGAATACCAGAGCAGTACAGACTGTACATGATTAATGCTCCAGAAACAAACCTCAGGAAAATTGGTCAGTAGTTAGAGAACCAAGTTTGCCTTGATAAAACAATTCACTGAGAAAAACAGTGACATTTCCATTAATTTCCAATGGCTTGAGACCAGGTGAGGAATTGCAGAGAGGAGGTGTTGCTACCACATTTAAAAATCCAAGGTTTATGTTACTTGGATGCATTTGAGAGGGAATTTTTCCTCGTCCTTTCCTCTCCAACGATATTTTGTAAAAGCACAGAAGTAATTAGGACTGGAGGTGCACCTGCACTTGTTTCAGCTGAGGAGAAGCTTTCCAAGGCTGCTGAGCATTTGCCCTGCTCTGATCCCCCGGGGGGCAGTTTGAGAGCAGGCTGCAGGCAGTGGTAGTGGAATCCTGGCAGTCTTGGGAAGTTTAAAAAAAGCCTGCCTTGGATAAACACTGAGATGCTGGGAGTGATCTTCCAGCCACGTGAAATGCTGGAGTGCTGTGATTCCAAACAGGTTTGGAGAGCAACTGCTCAGATTTTTTACAGCTCAACAGGTCTTTCCTTGAAGAGAACCACAGGAGAAACACCCAACATGCCCTTTTGCTTAAAAGCACGCAGGCTGCAGAGGCCACCAGAAGTTCTCAGGCAGCCCAGGATCAGCTGATGAATTCCCAGAAGTGCCAGCAGCGTGGTGCTTGGGAAGCTTTTGTTTCGTTCTGCTCCTCATGCTCTCCTTTGTGTGTGGATTTTGAGTGGGTTGCTGATGATGGATTTCGTTTTGCTGTAATGCTCTGGGGTGAGGGGTTGGCAGGTAATCTCCTGAGACCCACTGTTGACTGCTCTGCTGGGATCTCTTTGAGTTCCATGACTGTTTTTTGCTCTTCCCTAGGTGCGACCTCAAAGACGTCCTGATTATCTGATCAGCCCAAAGAAAATCAGGAATGTGACACTTGTGTAGGATGTACTTCTCCAAGAAGTTGCTTTTTTACGTGTTTGGATGCCTTCATGCAAGGGAGAAAAGTTAAAACCAGTTCTCTCAGTTTAAATTATAAGTTATTTTTCTTCTTTTTTTTTTTTTTTCCCTCGTGCAATGAAATGAAACTGCAACCTTTATAACACAGCATGTGACATCACAGCAAAATAATGGACATAAATGACATAAATAGACTGCCCTAATTTCCAGGACAATGAGTTTGATGGGACTGTGGAAGAAGAATCCACATTTTGGGTCCCAAGGAAATCAGCAAAACTCCTGTCAGACAGGAATGTTTTGTTACAGCAAGATCAAGGACTGGAAATGCAAGATATTTATTATTTCAGAACAAGTGGTTAATAATAATTATGTTTAACACAATATCTACGCTTTTAAACACATTTTATGTACAGCTGATCATGTTGAGCTTTCAGATCAATTACATTTTTCCATTCCTATTTTGTAATAAAATCAAGGGGAGTTTTCATGAGGGCTGCTTCAGAATTTCCAACCGAACTATCTTTGGATCAGAAATGACATTTCTCCATTTCAGTACATTATTTTATAAGATGTATTTGCTTAAAATTCCATTTCAAAATAAAACCCAATCACCCATGTGCCAAAAAAAATCCTTCTTTTAAAAAAAATGAAATTCAGATATCTTAGGCTGAAAAATGTAGATTTGAAACTCTTGACTTTGAAGAGTTGTTGCTTGAATGTTTTATGTCTCTGTTCTACTTGTGGGCTGAGTTGTGTCACAGCAGTGGTGGCTTCTGGAGTTCAGTTTGAACAGTGTTTTTTCCTCAGGGATAGACTCGATAATGACCATGGGAAATGCACTTTAACAAAGCAAATTCTCAGCAGAGCAGATCCAGCACATGGACCATATCTGAAACTGATGACATGGTTTGTCTGAAATTTTATGTTTCTTAATAAAAAAGTTCAAGCTTATTATTTTCTTTTCTTTTTCTTTTACAAAAAGGCAAACTCCTTCCAGAAAAACAAGTTATTTTCAGTGTACTCTTCTTTCTTCCCACTCAAAGAATTCTGAATTATGCAGTGTGTCTCATGTTAATCTGTGGTACGAACCAACGCAGGTGCTCTTGAGAGAAGCCCCTGCTTAAATCCCTTCCAGTGACATTCTGCAACAAAACTGAGGAATTTGAAGGCTGAACTCAGGAAGGAGAAGTTGTTTTGCATGTTTAGTATTTGGTGCCTCCTTAACTCGTGCCAGATTTTGTGCTGCTGGTGGCATTTTCAGCCAGTCTGTCAGAACAAGCCATGTGCTGTTTGTACACAAAGCTGTTTCAAATCCTGACCATCTACTGCCTTTCTATCTTGTTTGCCTAAGGAGGAGTTTGAAATGAATTTTATAATGTTACACAGACAAAAATACAAGCAATTTACATTGTGGCATATTGAAATTGTCCTTGAAAATATCCTTATTTTGAATTAACCACTCGTGTTGAAGAACATCTCCCTTGTTCTGATACAAGGATTCCTATTGGTGACATCTGCTTGTTACCACTGCAGCTGAAGGCAGCCTAACCACGAACAAAAATCCACTTTATTGGAGGAATGTCCACAGCATGAGAGAGGGAGGCCCAGGGTAACACCAGCCTTGAGGGGGTAAAAGCCATGGAGCTTGGCCTTTCTGTTTGTGTGCATTGTTAACAAGACCTTCTGGTTGTCAGCAAAGGAGAAGTTATCTGTAAACTGTATGGAGACAGTGGTTTCCCAGTGGAAAGTGTTGATTCACTGGGATATATTTTGCAAAGGGAACAAGCTGTACTCCTTTGCTCATCTCCAGGCCCTGTTTTCAAGCTTAGCTTCAATATTATTTGGTGTCATAGCAGAGCAGCTGACCTAGAACTCAAAAAACCCTTTTCTCCACTACATCTGAATCCTTCCACACTAGTCAAGCACATTTCTGTGTTGATGCCATGGGCCAGAGGACACAAATTTGGGCAACAAGGAGATTTCTGTGCTGGGGAGTCCCCCCAGGCTGTGCTTCCTGGTGCTGCAGGCTCTTCAGAGGACACCAGCAGAGCTCCCAAAATGGGTTTGCAGGCTGTGGCTGGGCCAAAGCACTTCCTTGGCATTCCTGATGATGAGCAGGCTGAGAAGAGAAGGTTGGAGACTTCATAGCAGCCTTCCAGCACCTGAAGAGGAATCTAGGAAGGGATGCTTCATCAGGAATTGTAGTGACAGGACAAGGGGGAATGGCTTCAAACTGACAGAGGGTAGGGCTGGATGGGAGATTGGGAAGGAATTCTTCCCTGGGAGGGTGGGCAGGCACTTGGAAGTGGTTTCCCAGAGCAGCTGTGGCTGCCCCTGGATCCCTGGCAGTGCCCCAGGCCAGGTTGGATGGGGTTTGGAGCAGCCTGGGACAGTGGAAGGTGTCCCTGCCATGGCAGGGGTGGCACTGGATGATCTTTAAGGTCCCTTCCAACCCAAACCATTTTAGGATTCTAAGTGAGGCTCCAAACCTGGGAACCACCCCTGCCCTGCTGCCAGCTCCAGGCTATCTCAGTCAGACATCAGGGACAGCCCAGACAGGTCACCCTGCAGCTGTGCATCCTGCCTGGCAGCTGGAAAAGTGCTCCAAGGTGCCATGCTCAGCTCAGGCACCACCAGGAAAGTGCCTGTGAGCCCCCCCAGCAGCAGGAGGAACTAACACCCCTCTGCCTGCACCTCTCCCCGACTCAAACAAAGCTCCCTGCACCAACAGGTAGCACAGCCATGGAAACGTGCACATCAGCCAGAGCCTGGAGCTCTTTTCCCTCCCTGCCAGCTCAAAGAATGCTTCCCACACAGCTATGGAACACTCCTAACAGCGTTGGCATGAGGTTAAAAAATTCTCATCGTGTCTTTGGGATTTATGGGTGGGGGCATTTATTTCCTTCCAGATTTGTTGTCTTTGGGCATGTTGTACAGCCTGTATATCATCTCCAGTACTAGCTGTTACTTATGTTTGCAAATAGAGCTCCACAAATAACAATACATAAAATACAGAGACAATTTTCAGCTCACAGGGAATATAAAATATGCAGGCACTTTCAGAAGGCACAGTAGACTAAAAATATTGAATTTCAGGCACTTTATGGAGACACCAATCTTTTGTATGCATGCATATTGATTTATAATTATGACTTGAGGGACATTTTAGTAATCTAGAAGTATCCAGCTTTTTACAGCTCACAGACTGTGCATAGTTTGATAATATAAAACCCTTCCATGTTTCCTTACAAAACGTTCTAATTTGAATTTCTTGCTTGTTTACGTGGGGAAAAAATGCATTGAAGATAAACAGTATTTCATGCCACAGTGAGGTTTCCTAAACTTGTCTCACCAGTTTTGTATTTCACAGAAAATTCAGGCTACCTTTAATACAAAGCCACTTAAAAATAACACTTGGCTTCATGGGGAGGTTTCTGGTTTCAACAAAATGCACCTCAGGTTTGTGTGGGCTGAGTGGAATCAACAGATGAACTCCTACTGAAGAGTACTCACAATATTGACTGAACATTTGGTTTCTTACTGATCTGACTGAACAGAGCCTGTATTTTCAACGTTTATTTGGTAGAATGTATGATATATGGTGCTGCTAACCTAAAATGCAGCATTTTTGAGGATTTGGGCCTCCCAGTGACACAGATGGGAATAGCTCTTTGGTTGCAGGGCTCACCATTCCTTTGCTCAAAAGAGTCAGGAAAAGCACAACTTCCTACCCAATTCCCCAGCAGGAGCTCATGGAAAATTGGACTATGGTCTCCTTAGAGTGTCAGAGAGAGCTCATTTCCTCATCCCTCACTCCCCACCCAAGCAGATCTTCCCCATCTAAAGCGGGGCCCACCCCCAACTCTCCCTCTCTCTTAGTTTCTCTAAATCCCACACCCACATTCCCAACAACACCACAAAATTAATCCAGTGGCCTCGTGGTAACTGTGTAAGCAAAATTAAACAATCAGGATAGACCAAAGCGGGCTGATATTTTCAAGCTGTGATTAAACCCAACCAACCTCAGCTGCCAGGGGAAGAGCACAGCTCCCCAAGCACCTTTGGCATCTCAGTACTTTTCTTCCCAACAGCCTCCAAAACCCCTCCTAAGGATGAGGCTGAGCATTGAAATTCATAAAGCCACTTGATCTGGAGGAGCATGCACTCGGCAGATGTGACTTTTATGATTACTCTCCTCCCACTCACCACGATTGACTCTTGTTCCCCAGGCTATAAACCACCTGCCTCTTCCTCCCCCCAGGTGACAAGCAGCTTCATTTAACTTTAACTTTCTCTGTCTCTCATTTTCCGCCCTCTTCCCCATCCTTTCTTCTCTGCAGCTCCCAAATACATTTCCTTTAAACAAAGGCCTAATTGATACATACCTAATTAACATCTGAGCATTTGTTCTCAGCTTGTATTTAGCTCTGAAAATTGCTGCTTCTATTTCAAACCTGAATAAGGGCTTGCATACCTGAAAGTTTGCCTGATATTTCCAGCAATACCAGTTGATCCAATAAAACACACACTGGTGGCTGGGTATTCCCATCATCCCATATACCAGGACTTCAGGAGGACACTGTGCACACCTCAGCTGACCTTCCTGAACTGCTGGGGGAAAAAAAAGACAAGGAAATGGAAGCCAAACCAGGTCTGCATTAATATGTCTGCACCAAACCTTAGCCAGCAGGAGAGTTCTCCATGTTGTTGTGAAGGTGGAATTTGCAGTTTGGAGCTCTGTGTGAGATTTCTGCCCTTCTGGCCTGAGGAATTCACTTTTCTCTTACCTGTCCTTCACCCTCCTCTCTGTTCTTTGGGAGGTGCAGGTTGGTATCAATTCCTTCCCATTACCCTGGAAATAATGGGAATATTCCTGTGGATTATTTGTGCTAGATTAGCACAGATAGCTATTTAAAAGGTACATATTTGCAGGCTCAGAGGAATATTGAAACTCCTTTCCAGCTCACAGAATCAATGTTTGGGAGCTCCCAGCATCATTTGGCATTAGCCCTGATAGCAGAGCTTGTGTCACACAGATGTTATTTATATTGTTTATTTTCTCCTGTGCTGTGATCACTCCCTCAAATGAGGCTTATACCAAGTGCTTTAAAAAAAAAAATCATGTTCTAGCAAAACGCTCTGTTTGATTTTGTTTTGGGGGACGAATGCCAAAATCAAGAGAAAACAGTACTTGAGAGGTTTTTATTAGAGAAGTCAACCAGATCCATCTCAGCCCTGCCTCCCACTCATTAGCTTCCCATCAAATGTGCCCAGGGACTGTTCTGACCTTGGATCAGCTCACCTGTGCTCCTGATTCCCTTAATCCCAGTGCCCTTCCTGCTGGTGCTGGTGCTGGTGCTGTGGGCTCAGGTCTCACCTGGGCTGTGCTCTCCTGCAGCCTGGCTCTCTCCTGTTTCACAGCTCCTGGGAAGGGTGAAGGAGGCTCGTGGCTCAGCCTGGCTGCCCCACAGCTGACACTCTTCCAGAGAGGCTGCCAGGATGGATTTTCCTTTCCCAGCAGAGCAAGGATTCACGTGGGGCTACAATCTACCAGAGGCTGGGATAATTCCATGCCACAGGGTTTCATTTAGGTGTCACCCTACTGACAGACAGCCCCTTGATGAACACTGCTCCCTTTGGGTTTGCCTCTTGTGTGTTGCAGCACCTGTGGGGATGCCTGATCTTCCTGACAATTGCTAATCCATGCTGGAATTGTGTTGGGGAAACAACTCCTGCTTGAAAATTAGCATTCTGTTGTGATGTTTCCCAGTATAAAGCAGTTGGACACATTCAAACCATGCAAAACACTGGCACAGGTCTCCCAGAGAAGCTGTGGCTGCCCCATGATCCACAGAAAAGTCCAAGGCCAGGCTGGATGGGCTTGGAGCAACCTGGGATGGTGGAAGGTGTCCCTGCCAGTGGCAGGGGATGGACTGGGGTGATCCCTAAGGTCCCTTCTAACCCAAACCATTTTGTGATCTGATGATTCTAAAACAGTGACTGTTCTGTTAAAATGTCAGCAAATTCAGCCACAATTTTGGTGGAGATCTTCATCTTGGAAATTTGCATGTCTGTTCCCTGATCCTCTAAGAACATCCTAGTGAAGATCTGAAGTTACCAGCCAAGCCCTCTGATGCTGCCTCAGCTCAGAATACACTTTAAATTTGATCACTGTTTCCCCATCTCCATTTGCAAAATGAAAACACAAAGGTAGCAAAGAGGGAAGCAGTTCCTGTGCTGAGAACCAAATTTCACTGGAGAGGCATCTGAGCTGGCAGAGGAACTGTTACTTTCCCCTACTCTTTTATCCATTGCCAGAGCAGGGAACAAACACAGAGAGAGTGGTTTGGGAGTGCTGCTCACCAGGAGTGCTCACACTGCTGTGCTGGGTGGAAGGGAGCAAAGGACTTGGGGGAACAGCTGAAATTTCTACTCAGATTAAAAGAAAATCTACCACTTCCCCCTAAAATTGTCGGTTATGATGGTTACATCATGGATTCTGTCTGGGATGCTGCTTGCTACTGCTAATAATTATTGATTGTTTACCCTTCCCTGGGAGGGTGGGCAGGCCCTGCACAGGGTGCCCAGAGCAGCTGTGGCTGCCCCTGGATCCCTGGCAGTGCCCCAGGCCAGGCTGGACAGGAATTGGAGCAGCCTGGGACAGTGGGAGGTGCCTCTGCCCATGGCAGGAGGTGGAAAGATGTGATCTTTAAGGTCCATTTCAAACTGTTCTATGATTCCATGATTACCTTTCCCTAGAGATCCTGAAAAGAATTGTGACATTTTATATTCCGTTGTGCAACCAAATTTGAAGACATTTTAGAACTTTGCATTAAATGACAAGTCAAAATTCTGTTCCCTTTGCTCATGCAAAACCTTTGCTGATCTCAGTGGGGTTGAGTCTATTTTTAAAACTAAAATACATCTCTTATGCAATAGGACTATCCAGAGCCACAAATAAATGTATTCTTTCCAAGGCTTTCATATTTTACTTCTTTTCATAAGGTTTAAATGTTAGCTGAGTGTATTAAATGTGTTTACAAGAGGCAGGTACTAATGAGGATGGAACATTGAGAGGTGCAAGGCTGGAAAGTACAAGGTCAGGGAGGAGGTGGCTGTGGTACACACACATATTTCCACTGCTCTGAGCTGATACCTGAGAGCTGAGGTCTTGGGGGACCTCCTGAAACAACTCAGCTGCTGTAAATGCAATTTTGAGAGCATTCAGTGCAGCTCCTCAGGGCCCTGGCAATGCCAGCAGCCTTTGGAGCCACCTTTCCCTGTAATCCTCTTCTGCAGGGAATTCCACCCTGCACATCCAAGGGTTTGCTGCCAGAGCTGGAGGTGATGCTGTGTAACCTTCCCTCACACTGCTGTGAGAACTGCTTGGCTGGAAGAAAGAGCAGGGAGGATGCTCAGCCAGGGCTTCTGCTCAGTCCCTGGCAGGGAGCTGGGATTCCCTGCCCCCTGCCCAGCCCCTCCTGGACCTTGTACCTGCTTGTCCCTCCGGACCTCTGTGGTCACCTGGGCTTCTGGGGTCTGCCTGGTGGGGCCTGGACCCCGTGTGCTGCTGCCAGACCCTTGGAGAGCTGCAGAAATGCTCTGCTTCCTGGCAAAGGGCTGTAGGAATTCCTCAGGTTGTAAGAAAGGTTCTTTTGGGGACAGATTTAAAAGTTGCTTTTACAGACAACACAAACTAAGTGGTTAATGCACCTTCTGCAGCTTCCACTGGTGGCACATTATGACGAGTAACCCCCATCCATTCTGGGACTGAATTTCTTCCAGATTGAAGAGCAATCCTTCCACCAGGCAGTGAGACACAGCATCACCCTCTACAACTCCCTGACAGGAGGTTGTAGCAATTTGGGGCTGGTCCCTTCTCCCAGACAACAGGAAATGACCTCAGGCTGTGCCAGGGGAGGTTCAGGCTGGACATCAAGAAGAATTTCTTCATTGAAGGTGTGGTCAAGCATTGCAATGGGCTGCCCAGGGAAGGAAAATCACCATCCCTGGAGGTGTTCTAGAAATGACTGGATGTGGCACTCAGTGCTGTGGTCAAGTTGAGATGATGTTGTTCAGGCAAAGGCTGGACTCTGATCTTAGAAGCTTTGTTCAACCTAAATGATGCTCTGTGGGATTCTGTTTGTGGTCCTTGGTGTCCCTTGGGGCTCCTTCTGAAACCACCACAGCATCACTCAGGGCACAGCTGGGAATGTTCTTTACCCAGAGGGACAGGCTGGGCTTTTTAAAATTTTTTTTTTTTTATTGTTTTGAGGTGGGAAAGCTCCCTTTGCCACATACCAGTGGACCCAGTGGTCATACAAGGAAGAGGAAAATGAGCCTTTTGCCTTCATCACTGTGTGTTCACTGAGCCACCTGTGTGTATCAATGCAGAGGCCACTCAGCCCTGTCAGCCCCTAAGCAGAAGCCCCAAAAAAATTGCTTCAATGTTCAGAAATCTTTTCACTGCTGCAACAAAGCCATGGCTGAACTACTGCCAATAATGTTTTATTTCCCTCCAGAAAGTTTTCTTCCTAACCCTTGTTTTCAGATGCTTCTTTTCTCCCCCTCTTCCCTCAATTTGTTATCAACTCTCAGAGCTTTACTTGTTTAATCAGGGTCCCAAATGCCTCAGAGCAAGTGCCTTGACTCCTCAGCTGGCTGTCAAGCTCTGTGAGCAGCCACATGGCACTGCAGAAGAAATAAGGAAGGAAATCTATATCCTTCTCCCTCACTGGCCAGGCTGCTGACAAATTCTGCCCTGCATTGCAGATGCGATTCAATTATTTCAATGAACCCAATCAGAAATAATTAATGAAGACTTTCTAATGCATATTGGGAAGACCATCCACCAAAACAGGGAGCTTTTCTTTCTTTTTCTGTATTGCTACACTCAGCAGCTTACAGCTAATAAGTTACAAAGCCTTGGTTTACTTGATTCCAGCTGCTAATCCCTTTTGGTAGGGCAGAGGTGGATACAATTAATGTCAGAGGATTATGAAGCACTGATGGTGCTTTGAAATGGAAACTGTAAGAAGAGCCACAAGCTATAGTTACCCACATAGCAACACTTAAATCACTCCTTGGCTTGTGTTTGTTAATTTTGCCACGGAGCAAGATTTTCCAAGCAGCACCTGTGTCCTTTGTGCCCTCTTGTAGCTGCTTAGTGATGAAAGTTCACCGTGGGCAAGTGAGTGACAGGGCACAGCACCTCTCCTGTTCTGTGTGTTTGCCTGCCAGGGACAAGCTGCCTTCAGCCACACTCGTGGGTCAGCAACCAAGGCAGTTAAAAACAGCAGCTGAACTGCCTGTGATTGCAACAATTTCCATGGCAGTGCCAGGCTGTGGCTGCTTTTCCTGCTGCAGGTGCAGAGCCCTGAATGTTCAGCCCACACTGCCTGAGTTGATGCCATGCTGGAGACCCCCGAGGTAAGGGTTCACTGAACTCAGTTTGCTCCATTTGCTGTTTTCTGCTTCTCAGCCATGGCTGTCAAATGAACAGATTTGACAGCACAGGGTTGTTGCTTTTTTTCCTGTCAGGGAGCAAGAAGATTTTATGAAGGCCTGAAGACCTAAGTAAAAGGTCAATTGGCATAATCAGCAATTTAAGTAATAAATCTATTATCATGCTTTCAATTTCATTAGTCACTTAATGATTCCAGCCCCTGGGTTAGAAGTGGCATTTCAGTGTGCAGGGCATGGTGATTCCCAATGGAATCACAGAATCACAGAATGGGTTGGGTTGGAAGGGACCTCATCCCCATGAAAGCCCATCCAGCTCCATCCCTGCCATGGGCAGGGACCCCTCCCACTGTCCCAGGCTGCTCCAAGCCCAGTGTCCAACCTGGCCTGGGGCACTGCCAGGGATCCAGGGGCAGCCACAGCTGCTCTGGGCACCCTCTGCCAGGGCCTGCCCCCCCTCACAGTAATGATTTTTTTCCTAATATCCAATCTAAACCTGCTCTCTGTCAGTTTGAAGCCATTTCCCCTTGTCCTGTCACTCCAGGGCCTTGTAAATAATCTCCCTCCATCTTTCTTGTAAGCTCCCTTCAGGTCCTGGAACAGCATAATTTTAATTTACTTTATGGCAAAGATAATTTATAACACAAGACCTCAAAAGGACACAGTGGTTGCTTTGTTCTCCAGGCATCAGTCATGTCCTCCTTTAAATTAGAAATGTGTGTAATGGAACAGGGGAAATAAACATCTAATATGGAAATGGGCTTTTGTTGGGGTGTTTATGTACTTGCACATTTCTTTGCTTGACACTAATAGAAAGCAGCAAGAAACATATTCTGGCAATACTCTTGGTCACAGCCCAGGACTCTGCAGCAGTGAGGGAGGAAGAACATGGAGAGAGAGAAGGGCACATTTCAGCAGCAGCAAGAACCTGCCTCTTGTGGCAGCCCTGCTTTTGTAAACCAAAGCTCATTCATTTGAAACTGTTTTCTTGAAAGACACTGTGGAGAAGACTGAGACCAGATACTGGCCTGCTCTGCCAGCAGCTCTCTTTAGAGCCAAATCCCCCAGTTTTACACCAATCATGAGCCTTTCCCACTGAACACCACACAGTGCACAGGTTAGTGACAGTACTTGTCACTGCTTTTTCATCCTGGATTTACATGTGGGCTAAGCAGATAAGAAGCAAACTGTTTATAGATGCAGCACTGAGAGTGTAATTAACCACCCTGCTTAATGAGGTATTAGTGAGGATGTGTGTACAGTGGGCATTCACCTACTCCTCAGTCCTTGCCCTGATCAGTGCTCATCAAACTGAGCTCTCCAGAACAAACAACAGCAGAAAATCCCATTAGGAAGTGAAGCTTCAGATATCATTGAAGATCCTGTGTCACCCATCCTGGCTAGAACAGGCCTGGCAGAGTTTTCCTCCTGCACCAGGGTAAGACAGGCATGGACCTCAGGCCCTCAGGCCCTGGATCTGAAGGTTTTCTGCCTCCCAAAAATTTGGGCATACTTCAAAGCAACTCCAAAGTTCTCCAACCAAGGAACAACTCCCTGTGAGTGTGTGTTAGGGCTGCTGAAATCTCCTGCTAGAGGCTGGAACTGCACTGAGTTCACTACACAAAAGCCCTCTTTACTCAGCTGAAATTTGTATAAAAATATAGTCACACACCTAATGCCACCTGGCACCATAACACTGTGTTATTGACAAAATTAATGCACACACACAAACAAAAACAATCCAGGTTTAGGTCAGAGTGCCTCGCACATTGGTGCCCAGAAATTTATATCAAGAGAGTTTGAACTATGTTTTCTTACTTTTATTCAGTATTTCATTGCTGCTCCACTGAGCTGGGGAACCTGATAACCTCCAGAAATCCCTTTTATGACTTAAATTCTTCTTTAATTCTATGAACTGTTTTGAACTCCATTGAATTGCTCTGAAACATGAAACAAAGTAGATACATGGCAATGTACATTGTAAAAGAAGCCAGCAGGTTTTTGGTCTTTCCTGGGTAAGAGCTATGTTATTTAACACCCTTGCCTTCCTCAATATCAGGTGAACTCATCTGTTCACAGTTGCATAACATCATTAAAGTTTCAGCTTCTGAAACTTTAAATACAAAGAGAGGATAAACTAAATATTTAAGAGAACCTGGGATTAGATTCCTATGACCTTCACCAACTCCTTCGAGTAATTTATATAAATGAACCTACTTATTATTCATACAAATAAAATGCATGAAAAAAAAATGTAAATCCAGGACTACTCCTGTTTTTTACAGCTGAGCTCAGAGCTAGTTTGTCCATTAGGCTGATAGCCAGTGCTCCTTTACACTGCCAAGGACAGTGTAGGGCCTGAACTGCTTCTAATTGAGTCAAAATGATTTTATTTCTGGTCATTTGAGAGAGCACTGACTGGACATTTGTTCTGGCCAGATCCTGGTGCAAATGTTGGAGCTCTCTGTGCTTGAGGTGCACAGGGACAAACCAACTACCCAAGAACACATTAAACCTCACTGTGCTTTTTTCCTAGTCCCAGGTAACACGGTGCAGCTATTTTTAATTTCTGTGCAGCAGCAAGTGTTAAACAAGCTCCACGTGTCCTCACTTGCATTTTAAACAGGTAACATCAATAGAAAAAAGCTGTAGAAGCAGCACAGTGCCAGACAGGCAGCCTGGGAGGCTGGGGGATCCCACAGCTTGGTCTTGTTCTCACCCTCCTCCAGTGCCATCCATAGAAGACTTTCATCTCCTAGGAGAAAGGTTTCTGTGTCAGCCCTTAGGGATGTGTCCACAATGATTTGGGATCATTGTTTCCAAAAAATAGATTTGGGATCTTTTGTTTCCCTCACCTGAGTAGAAAGTTAAAGGAGAGGGAGGGGAAGGGATGGAAGATGCTCTGGCAGGGCATAAATCAGGATGGTCACTTATGTCCTGAAATTACCTCAGGGGAAACTTTCCTTTCATGGTCTGCAGAAAGATCCCCGAGAGCCCAGACCTTCCAAGCTCACCTTCTGATGGTGCTTTGGAAACACCACCATGGAAAACTCTGAATAAAATGGCACCACAGTGAGCCAGGACAGAGAACCACTTCTCTTTTGTGAACGGGAATCTATTTTGGACTTGTGCTCTGACCTTTGCAAGAACCTTCACTTAATAATACCTCAAATAAAGGGACTGGCTCAGAGAGAGCACTTTCTAGCAAGGAGAGAGGGTGGGCAAGGGCCTCACAAAAGTCATCAACCATTAAACTGAAATGTCACCATAAGCCCATAGGAAATAGCTAAATGAGGTGTTATTATTGGTAACACAGACATTGTAGAAGAAAGATGAAGGAAAGGGAACTAAGCATTTATTTCTGTTAAAAGTGAGGGGTCATCCTTTTCCATCAGTCAGCAGGGAGTTGCTTTTATTTCCACCTCCATTTTTTTCATTTTTAACATAAAAAATTACAAAGACTCTCATTAAAAAAGATTTTGCCAAATTAGCTGCACTTATTAATCATCTTAGGTCTTTAGATGCTGAACAGGATCATTTTTTTTGGTAGCATACTTTATGTCTCCTTTCCTTTCCATGCCTCACACTCCTCTCAGCAAACCAAGCATTGCTAAAGGGAGAAATTTAACTCAGTGGGACAGAACAGGCTGTGCTGAAGTGCCTGGCTTTGGGCCTCTGACTATGCCCATTGCTAACTGGGTATTTCTACAAGGCAGCCCAATGTGTCTCAGTCTGTTATTGCACTTCACAGCTCAGAAATTAAAAAGTGCTGAGCTCACCTTTCCCTTGACTGGCTCAATTTCTGAATGTCAAGTAGCTACCTTTACCTTGCTAAGTGGAAGAGATTCCACTTAGTGAATAAACTGAAGGTAGAGAACAAACCTAGATAGGGCCTCTTCAAGTATCAAGCCCATTTCATGCTTCCTACCTCCAGCCAACATTGTATGTAACATTAATTCTAACTGGCTCTGCCCAAAAACCAGGCATGCAAGGGAAAAAAGGCCCCAGCAACTGAGATTGAGAACTGCAAAGCCTCACTTATCAGTCCGTAAATATATTTTAAAGAAGGGATTCAGCAATAGTGACAGCTCCTGCTGTTCACTGCCCTTCTTTTGTGCAAGTCCTTACATTGATAAGGGTTTTCCCTCTCCAGCAAACTGCTCTGCTGTGATCCATGCCCTCTCCTTGCCCATCCTGCACAGCAGAGACATTTTTGTGCCCTCTGAGAAAGTGAGGAATCCCAATGTGCTTTTGCATGAGGGAAGAGCAGAGATGAAGTGAGTTCACACTTGTTTCCTCTTTTGGCAGCCACTAACCATGCATCAGTTGACCTGGTGACTTTAGCTGCCTTTTACTGGAATATGTTACGTGTAATTACTGCCAACACAGCAATAAGAAGATTTCTGAAGTAAGTGTAAAGAAAAAATTTGGATGTCTCAACTTGATGATTTATTTTTCCTGTAAAATGTCTGGCAAAATTTGGGACTGCTATGACACAAAGATCAGGGGTTGTTTTGGGGGCTCTGCTCTGTCTAAAAGATGAAAGACAAAGAGGAGAGAAGCTCTTCTGAACCTCAGCTTTTTGCTGTTACAGACACCAAAAAAAAAAAATAATGCAGCAGCTCCCCCATCCCAGCAGCACTGCTGGGTGGTGCTTGGTGGATGGGGTCTCATTTTTGGCCAAACCAGCCCTCTGCAGCTGGGGTAGGAGAAAAGGATGGGATCCCTGAGGTCCCCCCAGAGGCTGAATCTGACAGGGATGTTACCTCAGCCCCCTTGAAGCTGGGAGCCTTCTAAATCCATTATCTAAACAAGGATTTGTGGAAGAGACTCCCTGAGAATTTGCCCTTAACCTCCCCAAACTCACTGAAGTGAGGGAACGAATATACTTTAAACTTCCTTATCTCTCCACATCACAAGTTATAATTGTGGATCTTCTAAATCACATTAATTCCTTTGCCTGAACAGAGACTGAAAATTGTTAACAGGTAATTATGATGTCTTTTTACCTTCTAATTAAGATGGGAACTGCCACAGGTAAGCGCCAGGTAACATCTGAATGCTCCACAGCTTCACATCCTCTGGCTTCTGAGCCAGTCAAGGAGTCAAACCCCAGAACATTCTTCAGGCTTTCAAAAGTTTAGGGAGTTTGGCTTAAACTGAGAATGGCTTTCTTTACACCCAAGTTAAGGACACAGCTCTGAATTAAATCCATCAAATTTCTTTGGCCAGACAGAAGAATTGACACATATATTTGGGTGATTGGTTTTCAGGCTGTATTTTTTTTTGGATGGAAGATGACTCACACTGTACAGTAAGTCATGTCTTGTAACTCTCCTGAGAAAAGGCTCAATTTTTCAAATTATATCTGATATCTTTGTGACAATGACAGCGATAAGATTTTGTTGGAACCATTGACTCATTCCTCTTGCATGGGAACAAAGGTTAGGCTGTAACAAAGGCCCTCAGGCCCAGCTCTTCAAAGGTATTTTGTTGATTAACTACCCACAGCCATTAGCTTCTTAATTAAAAGGTAAGAAGGCATACTAATGGGAGTTCAGCTATGGAAACTGTCTCTTTAGATTTTTTCTTGGGGAAATTAGCTGATGTGTCTGAGATGACCAGTCGTCCATCACCCAGCATCTGAGGCTGTGCTTGTTAAATCTATTGCTATCAAAGCCTATAATCAAAGCATATTCCCTGTGATTAAGGTTGTGTTCCAGATCCTCTCCTGTTTTCTAGGTTTCAAAGGCACACATCTTTCTGAAATGAAAGCTTTCCATTTGAAATCAACATCCTTGATTTCAGCTTCAACATGGACTTTTTTTTTTTGGTAGAAAGTTTGTGTGAAATCATTCCTTCTCTTTAAAAATTCATAGAGTGTAAAACCAGCAAGAGGCAGAGGTTTCACTTCACTGCACCAATTTAAAGCACTGGGAAACTTCAGTTTTTGCAGTCACAGTCAAAATTCAAATATATTCTACCAAACAGAGCAGTTCTGCTCTGACAGAATGTGGAATGCTGTTCAAGGCAGAGCCGTATTTTCATTGTGATTTTTTTGGACTTAATTTGATTTGATTTGAATCAAATTTTGACACAAAAATACAGTAGCCTGAGGAGACATCTTCCCCTGCACTCTGTGATACCTCCTGAAAGGAGTTTGGAGCCAGGTGAGGGTCAGGCTCTGCTCCCAGGTGACAAGTGACAGGATGAGAGGAAATGGCCTCAAGCTGTGCCAGGGGAAGTTCAGGCTGCACGTAAGGAGGAATTTCTCCATGGAAAGGGTGGTCAGGCCTTGGCAGGGGCTGCCCAAGGAAGTTTGGAGTGCCCATCCCTGGAGGTGTCCAAGCAAGGCCTGGAGGTGGCACTCAGTGCTCTGGGCTGGGGTCAAGGTGGAGGAAACTTGGAGACCTTGGAGGTCTTTTCCAACTACAGGATTCTGTGATTCTGTCTCTTCTAGAGCAACTCTAATTCTGATGAAATCACTTCACTTTGCAGACACCTTCAGTGGTGGGATTGAAAGCAAAGCAAGACTGTGCAGTTGGGTGTCACTGTCAGTGACAAAGACTGAGCACAATCAGCTGTCTCAAACAAATACAGCACCAGAGGGGCCCCTCTCCTGTGAGGAAAGGCTGACAAAGCTGGGGCTCTTCAGCCTGAAGAAAAGACTTTGGAGCCCCTTCCAGGGTCTAAAGGGGCTCAAGAGAGCTGGAGAGGGATTTTTCACATGCAGTGACAGGACAAGGGGGAATGGATTCAAACTGACAGAGGGCAGGGATTGATGGGATATTGGGAAGAAATTCTTCCCTGGGAGGCTGGTGAGGTCTGTGCCCAGGTTTCCCAAGAGATTGTGAACTCCCAGACCCTGGAATTAAAAGCTCTCTGGGGCTCTGAGCAACCTGATCTAGTGGAAGGTTCCCTGCCCACTGCAGGGGTTTGGAACAAGATGATCTTTAAGGTCCCTCTGACCTACATCATTCCAGGACTTTAACACACACTTCTCCAGTTATGGGTTGCTCAGGCTGGCACAGCAGAGCCATCTTCAATCCCCTTAAACAGGTGAAGCTCCTTGGAAGCCTTTCTGTTCCAGCACCCAGCTCAGATTCTCTTCTCTCTGCTGAATTTTTCAGGTAAGTGGGAGTAAAAGGCAGTAAAATTGCAGTCATATGCCAGCAGACAAGATTGAACATACACTGAGTGCAGACTTGATGAATAAGAAGGTGGTATTTTAATAGTCAATTTTCAGAATATAATGGCTCTTGAAAATAGATTGCTTAGAATATTTTCTCTGCTTAGAAGTGCTACTACTTAGCTGTGCACTTAAGTAAAAGCAGAACTTTGGGACACCTTTAAATTGAGGGATTGCCATGGGTTAGAAAGGCTGACAGGTAAAGAGGTACCTCAAAACTAAAATGTGGTACCATGAGACAACATAAATGGCAGGGTATAAATAAAATGACTACTAGAGTCTCCTTTATTGTAAGAACCTTTTGAAAAGCTCAAGTTGCTGCTGCATTTCCAGAACTCGGGATCTGTCCATTTAAGATGGTTACACCCAAGATTTGGAGGTGTCTGTGTGTCTGTGTTGGTGAACTGAAGAACAATTCAGTTCAGCAGGTCCACACTGAGAAGCAGGAGAGGCACAGAGCATTTCAGCCCAAAGTTCATCTCTGGATTGCTTTGGCTGGTGATGGAAAATTTCTGCAGTGTATGACATGCAAAGCTGGCAGGCAGGGAACAAGATTTAGAGGGAGAGAGAGAACAGCTGCATCTCTGCAGGTCAGAGGCTTTCCCTGGGAGAGGGGAGTTCTGTGCTCCCTCAGGAACCTGTCTGAGGGCTGATAATGCATCTTTTACTGTGACTGCATGCCACAAAGTGTGCAAGTTGTGCTCAGAGCAGAGTGGAGGGCACTGTCACCACCATCAGCATTGTCCTCCTAGAAGAGGCACCAGGCTGGGTACTCTGTTTGCAGAGTGCCACCTCCCAGCCAGAGCTCAGAGTGCTCTCCAGGGTGCCTCTCTCTCTTGAAACTGTGAACTCCAAACAGGTCAGAAAATAAGAATTCTGTATGTTCTCCAGCAGCATTTAGTGCAAAGAGCTTTCTCTGCTAACCTGCTTCTTGGGGCACTCAGCCTGAATTATCACCAGGAGATTTTCTGCTTGGGTTTGACACGTTTATTTTGATGGAGAAGAGTGAGGCTGATGTGACTCCTCTCAGAGTCAAAGGGACCTGAACAGATTTCCTCTCAGCGGTCTGGGTCTCCTCCCGTGTGACTGGGAGCTCTTTGATCAGCAATACTCTGTTAATAATTTATGTTAGCATTGTGCCTTGTATCCCTAAGCTGACAGACCAGTGGCACTCCTGTCAGAACAGGAATATTAATGCAATACACCCACAACTGCTCTTCACTGGAAAATGGTGTCACATGAAACACGGCTTCTTCAGGGGCTAAACTTCATCATCTTTTTTTTTGGGTCCTCACAGCTCCTGAAGCTGCTCATGTTTGTTGCCTGCTTGGGCCACTCACAACAAAAACTAGGACAATTCATGTCAATTTTTAAAAATGCCAGATGCTGGTGGAGGTCCTGGGAATAGTGGTGTAATGAAAGAGGCAAAAGTTGCGTTCAGTACTTCAGATTTTCTGTTTTATTTCCCAGGAGGGTAAATTTTCTTTTCTCTTCCTTTTCTGGGTGACACACTTGTAGAAGCCTTTATTATTTTTCTCATCCCTTGCCAAATTCAACTCCAATTCTGCTTCAGTTTTCCCCATACCATCCCTGCATATTTGGCCAGCATCCCTAAAATATTCCCAGGATACACACCCCTGGTTCCACTGCCCGTGGAGCCTCCTCATCCTCAGATGAAGAAGCCCAGCCCCTCCTGCCTCTCCAACTCCAAGGGAAAAATGTGGCTTCTCATCAAATTTATTTCCCTGCCTCTATTAATACTGGCCCTGAAGACAGATGTTGGTGAAGAGGTTGCTGCCAGGTAGTCCCTGGAAGTGGGAGGGCTTGTCATGCTTCTTGGGCTCTCCAATATAACACTTTAACTTTTTTATTGATTTGAGAAAAATTTGAGGGAGTTAAGTACATTCCCAGAGCTAATTGAACCTATATTTCTTCACAGATACGTGAGTCAGAGAATCTGAGTGTGTATTGCCAAATATAGCCGTTGTGCTCCATCAAAAGACAGATGCTGGAGCACAACAGCAGACATCCCAAAGTCTTGCTGTAATTAACCATTCGGAGAAATGACAGAAAGGGCTGTTTTCCATCTATCCGTGGAAGAAATGCTCTGTATTTCAGCAAGAATGGCAGCAAGACTGATGAGACAGAGAGGAAAACCAGGGGTGAACAGAGCAGTGATTCTTTGCTTGCTTTATAGGATGCTAAGGGGTTAGGAAAGGATCTCAAAGATCATCTCTCCCCAAGCCCTCTGCCGTGGGACACCTTCCACCATTCCAGGCTGCTCAAGGCTCCAACCTGGCTTTGAACAGGCCTGAGGCGCCCACAACCTCCTCGGCCAACCTGTTCCAGTGCCTCACCACCCTCACAGTAAAAAACACGTTCCCCATTTAATTCATCCACGCGTTCTGCCGCAACAATTCCCCATTCCCAGGCTGCCTCCGGCGCACATGGAGTTCGCGTCTCTCCCCGTGGCGATGCCCGAAGCCACCCCAAAGTGGCGCGCGTGGTGCCGGGCGCTCGGAGAAGTGCGGAAGGCAGGGGCAGGGNCGCCGAGCGGGGCCGGGGGCACACGGGGCAAGCCCGGGGCCGGGCCGACCTTCGCCTCTCCGCCGGGTCAGGGAGAGGCGCGTCCCGGGCTGGGGACGCGGCGATGCTCCGGAGGTCCCGGGGAGGAAGGGTGGTCTCGATATCTCCTCTTAAACCGCGATAAGCGCATCCCCGCGGGTGTGTGTGTGTGTGTGTGTGTGTGTGTGTGTGCCTGCGGGGCGTAAAGCGAGGTGCTGGTTCTGCCCTGTGGAGGACCAGATGGAGATTCTAATTAAAAATCCCCGATAATTTCTCATATCTACTCAGCGCTTTCCCGTGTAGGAAGGAGGATTTAGTAAGTTGTGGGAAAGTTGCCTGCTAGAGCTCATGGAAAAAAACCGCCCTGTATGTGCTTGGGTGCTGATGTAAACTTTATAAGTAGTGTCCTGAGAAGGATTACAATTGAGGCGAAAAAATGTAAATAGTGCCAAACATGTAAGGATCACTTGTACCCTTGTAAATAAATAAGCTGAAATGCTGCAGTTGTGGGATTTTTTGCTTGCCCCNTGCCGGGCGCTCGGAGAAGTGCGGAAGGCAGGGGCAGGGGGAGGAAGAGGAGGAAAAGGAGGAAGAAAAGGAGGGTTAAAAAGAGAGGAGGCTGATGAGGCGCGGGCAGCGCTGCCGGCCGTGAGGGGCCGTGAGGGCCGAGAGCCGCCAGGGGGCGCCGCGCGCTCTCGGGATGCGAGCAGCGCG
>VXBS01006221.1:525694-551956 GCA_013400255.1 Sitta europaea | reverse complement strand
AAAAAAAGATTTTTTTTTTTTTTTTTTTTTTAATTGTAAAACTGGAAATAGAAACATGCCAACAGAAAAAAACGACCACCAGAATTTTTGCAGTCTGGGAAGAAGCAGCCTGCTTTAATAATGATAGCCAATATGATCAGAGATGAAGCAATTTGTCAGCGCCGATTTTCGCTGTGAATAATCCAAGCTGTCCCTTGAAGACAACTCAATTACAGCTGGGTTTAGAGCTCAGCAAATTGCATTCCCCAAAACTTCAGAAGGGCTTGGAAGAATAAAATATAAAGTAATTTTTTTGCTACAAAACCACTATCCATAATCAGTTATATTATGCCTAGGCAGGGACTCTGACCCTTTAAGTGGCTTAGGGCACTTTTCCTATTTGGGGATGCTGACATTAAAGGATACCCAGGATATTGTCTGTATCCAAATGCTGTTTCCAGATCCCCAAGGTTCTCTGGTTCCTAATCAGGTGTCCTGCCTGTATTTCCCACACAGGGGACCAAGGCTGATAATTTAGGTTGCCCTGGTACAACTGTGGATCAGAGGCATCAACTACACAACTGAAATGCTCAACAGAAACAGTTGAAATATGTATTTCTTTTTTTAGCTGGATCATTTCAGTGGTTGTTTTCAACACAGCTCTGCTGGAGGGTTATTTTTAACTTGAATAATCTGAGTGCTCCTATTTTCTGTGTGACCTTGCAAACAATTGTTTCCAAAGAAATGAGGCCTTGGGGATGGGAAGGTGTGGCTGGATTGGGCTCTAATGGGAAATAGGGGTTCTTAAGGCAGGTTTCCTGCTCAAAAATGCCCTTTTTGGAAATGTAATGCCAGGTCTGATGCTACCAATAGATAAGAAATATTAGGAGAAAAACCAGAAGAAAACACCTTAAGAACCACAGTCAATGCCACCTAGCTATTTATGCCACCTAGCTTAATCTTAATTTTTATGTAATTGAAATATTCCTCTTGAGTTAACTTGGAAATGGATGAAGAGGAGACCTCAGTGTGAATGCGATATGGGCTGTATCACCCGTGTCCATGTGAGAACTGAGGTCACTTTTTTGGCAAGTGGTGTGAGAAGGTTTCTTTGTAGTTGATTTTATTCTCTTTGCCCTTTGCTAAACAAAACCCAACACGCAATTCAGGGAAATTCCACAGTGCCACACTGAGGTTCCAGTTCCACTCATAAAAGTAATTCTGCTGAGTTGAAGATAGCTTCTTGTCCACGTTTGAGTTAGCTGGATCAAATCTTCCATTTCCTGCAGGAAAAAAAAAAGGATTACTTCTCATGGCTGGCATGGTAATTAACAGGATTTGGGAAATACATTCTTGCAGCTGCTTTCAAAATTAACTTCAAAGATTCCATTAATCCCTGCCTCTGAAAAAAAAAAATTAAAAATTGTGATTACAATGTCTTTGGAGAAATAATGTTTTAATTCAAAATATGCTAATAACCTAAATATTAAGCAAGCTACTGTTTGTGCTAATTACGTTGATTACATTTGGTGTTGGTGTAAATATTCCGTTTAGAACATTATATGGAATCTGAATACAAAATCAGCAGGTTCTCACTGTGCTGATTTATAAATTACAGCCCAGCATCGGCAAAAGTGGGGCACAGCTAAAGTTCTTTTCTGTGCTATTGGAATATTTAAAATCAGCACTGTAAGTAGGTTCCTGTATCCCAGACAGTGATTCCCTCAGCCACTTTCATCAGATGCCTCCTAATTTATCTTGGGAGCTGCCCCAGCCCAGGAGGAGCTGGAGCTGCTGGGGAGAGCCCAGAGCAGGGAGCAGGATGGGCAGAGGCTGGAGCAGCTGTGCTGGGAGGAAAGGCTGGCACAGCTGGGATTGTTCAGCTGCACAGGAGAAGCTTTGGGCTGAGCTCAGGGTGGCCTTGCAGGACCTGCAGGAGCCAACAGAAAGGCCTGGAGTGACAGGGCAAGGGACAATGGTTTCAAACTGAAAGAAAGTTGGGTTAGGTGGGATTTGGGGCAGGAATTGTTCCCTGGAGGGGCTGGAATTGCCAGAGCAGCTGTGGCTGCCCCTGGATCCCTGGCAGTGCCCCAGGCCAGGCTGGACACTGGGGCTGGAGCAGTGGGAGGGGTCCCTGCCAGGGCTGGGGTGGGATTGAGATGAATTTTAAGATTCCTTCCAACCCAAACCACTCCATGGTTCTCGGTGTGTACACTCCTGCTGTCTCTGTACAGTCACAAGTGCCTGTTCTGAGCATTTACCTCAAGCCAGAAGTTCTGTCTGGACAAAAATGATCAAATCATGCCTCCTAAATTGAAGCAAATGCCCTAAGCCTGTGAGCAACCATGTAATTAAGCACTCTCTGTGCATTTTGTGTAGCCACGTAAAGAAAAAATGTGTGTTCTACATGGGCAGTGGCTACACTACAAACACCATTTGTAGTTACCAGAGACTTGTGAATTTTGGACAGATAATACTGTGCTTTCCAGGGTGGCAATGTGCATAACCATGTCCCTTCAGTGACTAAAAAAAGTCACAAAAAAACCACTGTCCCTCTGTCAGCTTGTAGCCACTGCAGTTTGAATCCCATCAGCTCATCTCAGCCCACCTGCGTAGTTTTAATTTATTAAAATAGCTGTAGGAAAGCCTTAATAAAATTAGGGACAATCAGGAGCCCAGTCAAGTAGAAAACTGTCTGACCCATGAGGATAATTACAGGAATTGTCAAAGTGCCAGGGATCATTTAGCTTTGACAGCCAATATGGAAAGATGGATTCTGGTGCTCTTGCTCTGGCAACATTGTGCTGCCCTGGTGAAGAAAAAACAGGCAAAAAACTGGCTGTGGAAAACACCCTTGGAGTAGAGGAGCATGCAGGAAGGAGGGGGTACATAGGTGAGGAAGTAGAAGTTGATAAATAATTTTTCTTTCTGCCAGGCTGCTCAGGAAATGCGGTCTGTGATTTCTCACACTGGTGTGCAAGACACAAGAAACAGACACATTATCACATTTATCCATCATTCTGACAAAATCTTGGCTAGGTGTTCTCTACCTGGTGCAGTTCCCTTAAATGTGGCCTTTGAAGGACACTTCCACCTCATAAATATTCAGTAGCACATCTATAGAAATGTGCAGAAGAAGAGGAGGGACTTGTAAAGGAGGCCCAAGTAGAGGAGTGGGAAGGTTTATTTGTGTGGTTCTGCAATTTTTATTGCTTTATCCAAGCTCCTGTTGGGGTTCTTCAGCTCTGTCTGCAGATGTTCTTTAGGTGACTGATGTGAGTGAAGCTGTACGTCACAGAGTTGGTTTGGGATTTGCCATCTGTCTGTTCTGCACACCAGTTTGGAGAAGAAATAATTAGAAGGAAATGAGTGAAATGATAGAAGTTGTGCCTGGCTCTCCAGCAGTGTGCTTTATCTCTCCCAGCTGTTCATTTCCATTCTTTCTGATATATAATTCCAAAAAATACAGTGGTACTAAAATTGCAGTCCCATTACTTGGAGGCCAGGAATCCCTTGCAGCTTCAGCAACCAAGATCTTTTTTGTCACACCAACATAATTTTTCCTGTTTTTAGTTTTTATTTTAAGCATTGTGATTTATTTGATCCATTTCTAACCCAAATTATTACTGTGTTGTGGCTAAGAGTAATGTTTTTCACACTTCCAAGTGTGAAATGCTGAGTGCCATAGTTTCAGGTCAGTACATGACGTTAGAATGAGGTAGTGACACAGAAATCTTCAATCAGGGAGAATGTAACCTAAATAATCATATCAAAATCCCAAGTTCTGCAGAGTATAGCCACCCATCTGAGGTCATAGCTGCTTGCCCCTACTTAAATTCTGTGTCTTCTTTCAGATTCTGGTGTATCTCCTGATCATTCTGCTGTGATTGGGAAACTTTCCTTGCTTGGAAAACACCACAAGTCCCTAAGCAGATATTTTCAGTGACATTTTTATTTGCAGAAAGATCATAAACTTCATAAATCTTTGAAGTGTCTCTTTTCAGTACTTTTTTTCACATCCAGGCTGAAACAGCTGAAGGTTTTTTTTTTTTAATTAAAGCAGAATACTGTGAAAAAACAAGGTCCTTATGAAATTGTTTAGTTGGATTCAGTTTATGTTTCTTAAACAGAAATCTGTCTGGAGAATGGGTGGTGATGCAGAGGGAAGGCTTGCTTGGCAAAACCACAGCTTTTTTGTGTTGCTTAGTGCCAACGTGTATTTCCTTTTGTCACATCTTAGGGTAACAAAACAAAGCTTAGGAAATGCACAAATTCCCCTTCTGTTCTCCACGCCAATACAGAACATCCTAAATAACATTTCATATGTGTCACCCCTGTCAGTCTGTGCTGACTTTTCCTGCTGTCCACTTTACTGAAACTTTCCACCTGTTTCTATTCTTTTAATTCCACTCTTGGATCTTTTTTCCCATTCTTTTATGTGGAAACACAGCCTGTTGAAAATCTGCAGCCACTGCTTTCCTGGGACACAGCCCTCTGTACCTCGTTGACCCTGCACTGAGGCGAAGCATCAGCATGATGTTATTATCTGGAAGAGCCCATTTGTCAGAACGTTCTGGCAGTTTCATGTCCCTGATCTTGGACTTTCTGTGGCTCACCATAAAACAAACAACCCTTCTGCCCCCAGAAATTCTCTAATCAACACCTGGCTGCAATCCCTAACACTGAGGTGCTAATTAAAAGCGTTGCTGAAAAGGTCAGGCTATTTCAAGACAAGAACAGAATGTAAGATTAAAGGCAAAAATTAGGCTTGGGGGTGCAGCAGGGGCTAGAAGGATGAGTAGAAAAGCTGCAGCAGTAATTTAACATTCTTCTTGAAATGTCCTCGTGGCTGCAAGTTCCCTTTTGACCTTAGTTTGCTTGCCTTGGGGACTAATTTAGTACAGCTTTTCATACCACACTAACTGGCCTCTGCGTATAGCTGTGAGAGTTTAACAGGAAGGCAAACCTGTTCTTCTCTTACTGGGAGTTTGAGCATATGGCAGAAGTCTTTTTAACTTCCTCTGCTGACAAATTGGGAGTCACTTTGATTTTTGGAGACATTTTTAATTATGTGTCTTTGGTGTTTTGTAAAACCACTGAGTTAAAAATTCATATAGCCCGGAGCAGTCATAAACTCTGTTTCCTCCTACGCAGCATAGCAACAAAACTGTTTATCATGTTTTACTGTAGAATCGTTATGGGTCTGCACTCATGTGCATTTTAGCTCTGATGTTTCTTTATGCAAGGTGGAAAGTTTATTTGATGTTTCTGTCATGGTGCTTGTCTTAAAAGATGCTGTGGAATTCCAGAAGCAATCTCTGAATGAAGGCTGCAAGTTGTAGGGGATGGGAATCCTCTCCTGGGAGGAAAGGCTGGGGCTGTTCAGCCTATCAGATTCCAGAAAATAATATTGCTTTTCTTGTATTTCAGTGATTTTCATTGAATTTCATCTGTTTTATCTATGGACAGCATCTGCTATACCAGCATTTCATCCATTACTTCTTGAAAATACCCCCAGTAACAACTCCTTGTGTTTAGTCCCCTCTTGCTCTGAACCACATTAAAAAGCTCAGCTTTGTTCTGCAACCTGCAGTAGCATCACGAAAGGTGATGAAAGAAGAAAGAAACTCCAGCTGCTAATAATACCAACACCTTGAAAATGTTTTGAAAAGTAGGTCCACTGAATGTATTGAAATAAAAGACTAAAGGCTTTGCAGGAGGATGATCCCATTGCATCTGGCTTTTTCCTGAGTTTCAGTGCCTTGTTAATGAGAAGCTGATTCTCACTTTCAAATCCATTGCAGTCACTTGGAAGACAGCACAGGGCTTATAGATCAAAATAGGTCTATAACTAAAGGAAAAGCTCTCAGAAGCTGGCTTGGCAGACTTTCAGCTTTCTTTCTGTACAAGTCCAGTGGTCACCAATCAAACAAATGGCTGCAGAATATTGCAACTGACTTCAGACTTAAAGGAAAATACCCTGACCTCATGAATAGAAAAACCTTAATTTACCAAACCCAAGTTTTTATTCTTTTTCTTTGACAACATTCTGCTCTCCCCGAGGGGAAATCTTGAGACACGAAATAAATGTGTGAATCCATATTCCAGCACTCCATCATAAGCAGACTGAACCTGACAGGTATAGCCTAGGGAGGAAAGAGAAGCTTTCATAAAGCTTAAGTAACACAGCCTGAAAAGTTCAGGAAATAAGACAACTGGAAAAAGCATTTAAAAATATACAGGGGAAGAAAAAGGAATATAGGTACCTTTTTACTGATAGGAAAAATAAGGTATTTTGTAAATGAACACTAAAATCTTCTTTAAAGTGCTGTTTAGAGTTGAAACGTGGAATTATTAACCAGACTTTAAATAAAGGCACAAAGCAAAACTGCTTGTTGGGTGGATGTATTGATTTCTGGCTGTTGGTAACTTATGCTTTTGTCAAAGGTGTTTATCCCTTTAGAATCCCATTCTGCAAAATTGGCCAAGTTTTTGTCTTGGCTCTGAGGCTTCAGGGAGAAAAAAAAAATGTATTTCAATTTTCCATGTTAGAGCTAAGAGCACACATGAAGGTTTGGTACTTACCTCATGGTTAGGGCTATATACAGAAAATACCTTGAAAATATCACAGCTTGGAAAGACAAAAGACAGAAAACAAAGCAGAGAAGGTTTTAACCAAAAATTTTAGAGAAAATACCTTCAGATAGGTCTGGCTGTATGAATTTTCATGGGAGAATCCACATGACTGTCCAGATGTTGGTAAAACCCATTTGGTTTGCAGGGCTCCTGTACCTGTTCCCTTCCCTGGTGCTTGAGGATGTGCTGCCTCTGATGGCTGAGTGCAGCTGGATTTATTCCCTGAGTTTAATATTCCCAGATTTGTACGTGTGCAACCCTAGGGGACGATTTCTTTAGTTCTGTTTCAGTAGCACACACAAGCATGAATAGTTCTGCATAAGAAATGTTAGTTTTGCCATACCCTTTAAATACCTTAATCCACCTTGAGATGCTTTCTCTGGGGGATGCAGAAAAATTTCCATAGAGTGACCATTCCTAAGCTGGGAAGTTCCTGCTATTGTAACCACTCTGATATTCTGCCACTGTGATTATTTAGGCTGCCCTGGTGTTTGCCACCTCTCACTTGGCAGGGTGATCTAAGTCAGTTCTTTTTCATGGAAATTCAGGAGGCTATTCTTTGGACAAAGTGAATTAAAGAGGGAAATTCCATCTTCTCTTGTGGCCAAAGCAGAAAATGAATCTTCTAGCCAAAATGAGGTCTGGAGATTCTCCTTAGCCCTCCTTTCATTGCTAATGTATTTTTAGGGTACATTGTTATTGTGCCATTTTTTATGGCATTGTCCATATTTGTAGTTTGGTTTTAGCCTTGATGCTTTGGTTTTTTGATGTTCTTTTTCAGGGAAGTGTGATAAGCATGATGGAATGTTTTTGTAATAGTATTTATGTTATTCATTCCTTCTGACAGGAGGGACTTCTTGATGTCCCTCTGGTTTGACCAGTGTGATTGAAGAGGTTTGCCTTTCACCCATCACATTGGTCTGTGTAAAATTGTATATAAGACAGAACCATCCCTAATAAGAAGAGTAATTTTTAACCTTTTAATGGTGTGTTATCTGAAACAGTGACACATACTAACTTCAGGCTGGGCTTTGACCCTTATAATTTGGTCCCTGCAAAACCTCATGACTCCCTGGAGTGCTCCTGAGCCAGGGAAAGGGAGGCACAGCAGGGAGCTGAGGAAATGGAATGCTGCAGCATTGCTCCTACCCTTGTACTGCTGGGAACCTGATCACACACACACACACATCACTCCTTGTGATAATCACATCCAGGGGCACATGCAGCTGCACCCAGATCAGTCTTGCATATTGGAAAAGAGCTGCAGCATCACAGAGCCCAGCCTTGAAATGGAACTAAGCATTCCTGCTTCACTGGCAGGGTCTCAAAGCACAGAATCACAGAATTTTTAGGTTGGAAGAGACCTTCAAGATCATCAAATCCAACCCATGCTCTAACACCTCAACTAGACCCTGGCACTGAGTGCCACAAACAGTCTTTTTTTAAACAAATCCAGGGCTGGTGACTCCATCACCTCCCCAGGCAGACCATTCCAGTATTTTATCACTCTTTCTGTGAAAAACTTTTTCCTTATATCCAGTCTGTGTCTCCCTTGACACAGCTTGAGGCTGTGTCCTCTTGTTCTGTCTGCTGCTGCCTGGAGAAAAAAAACCAACCCCAGCTGACCACACCACCCTTCAGGAGGTTGTAGAGAGTGATAAGGTCACCTTAAAGCAGCATTGCATGGGGGTGAATGGATTATCCAGTGTATTGAGGAGAACTCAGGCTGTAGTTACCAGGAATTCCAAGGGGGAAATGCATGTTCAAGTGTGTTCTAACCTCTGGTTTTGTGGTTTTTTTTTTTGTTCCACTCAACAGAGACAAGGAACCGGGGCTACAAATGGGAAAGACAAGACGTCTGGTGAGAATGGTAAGGGGTGACTTTATTTGTGGGTGGAGAACACGGAGTAAAATGGAGCCCAAATGATTTTTGTTCTAATAACAAATGTCTGTAGTGAAGGCTTTGGTGTCATGACTTATCTTTTGATTGTGTTTGAGAAACTGGAAGGGCTTCAGTGGGTTTGTTTTCTTTTTATTTGTATGTTTAAACCCTTGGCTAAAGAAGAGTCTCTTTTCTGAGTGTGTACTGTGTAAAACCTTAGGACTTCACAGAAATCAGAGCAGACACAAATGGGGCTAAACCAAGATTAGATATGTGTGAAAAGGACACCAAAAGACAAGATGGGGTGTTATGAGCTGTTCCATCAATGAAGAAGGTGAAGAAAAATAAAGTTTCAAAGGATTTGCTCATAGAGTTTCTGATTAATCCTACCTTATTTTAGGCTCAGAACTAAGAAACCAAAGTTAAAATCCAATTGTTTAGAGCTCATTTGGGTGTTGCTAGAGAGAAGCTATGGATGGAGCAGCTCTCATGGAAGGACCAGAGGGCAAAGAGGCTCCAAATTTCATCACTGGAGTGAGTCTGGATTCATCTCCACTCCTCCAAGGAGTGGCTCATGGGGCTTTTTCAGACCTTAACAAAGGGGCTGGCTGAGACCAATTTCAGCCCTTGAAGTGGCACAAACAATTGTAATTAAAAAATGTTGATTTTTTTTCCCCCCCAGAAGAATGCAAAACTGAATTTTCAGGAAAACAGTAATTGTTTAGGGTTTTATCAGCTGAAATCTCATTGTATTTCTTATAGGAGAAGAAAGGCTTTACACCCAAGTGCTAATTGATTAAAAACTGGTTACCATCATAAACATTTTTCAAAGGAAAATACTAATTTTTTTTAATATACCCAGCTGAAAAAGAAGCAGCAATAGAAAGAGGATTAAACTATAAAATGTGCTCTCTGCTTCTGTTTGCTCATCCAGTTCTAATTAAAAGAACATTTTCTGTGTCCATCCCATGCCCTGAAAAGCAGGAAAGATCTGAGTCCCTTCTCTGAAAAGCCAAGGCTTTTCCAATGGGTCATTTGAGAAGTTATTTTGGATATTGTTTTGGCCTATTAAGTGTTGGTCAGAGTAGAATTTTTGGGCCCTTTGAGGCAACACAACATAAAGCATTAAGAGCTTTCTTTATAGATAGTTTTCCTATTACAGGGAGGTGACTTTCCCATAAGGGCTGTTTGCATAATGTTTCAGTAAATGAAATCCAATAGATGATGCTCCCACTATGATAAAACACAAATTGGAGTGGAAAAAAAAAACACCAAAAGAAAACCAAATAAATATTTTGGCTTGTTATAGCATCTTGAATTAGTGGGAACAAATGTACCCTGACAGCAAAGCAATTTGCATTTTCAAGTTAACAGGGAAGGAAAGCAAGCAAAATTATGTCAGCCATTCAGGCAGCATGGGGAGAATGTTTTTCTCTTTTCTGTTTGAGCACATCTGAACTCAGCTCATTTGCCTTGAATTTCCTTCCCAAATAAAAATTTCTTCCTGAATAAAATCATCCTGTTGTCAAGTTTAGCTTAGATTTACTGATTCTGCAGCCTTTTTAAAAGCAATTTTTTTTTCCTTACTGGGGATTTTGGGTGAGCAAGGGCTGCATCATTAATTCAGAAATATATGTGGTTCTAGTTGTAGCATAATTTTATGTATAGCATACACAGACAGATGCACAGTTAATCTCGGGCAAAAAGATACCAATTATTTTTTGTAATGAAATTATAGCAGAAAAGCTGTCACCTACATAAAACACAGGAGCAGCAGGGGAGATGGAATAGAGTCCTCTGATCTCCCCAGCCCACATGCTTGCATAAAAATAAAGCAGAATCAGAACTTTGAACCTGAGATTGAATGCTAAATCAAAGAAGCAGAAATGTGTAACTTTTTGTCCTTATTAGCTCTGTATGGTTAGAACTCAAGCAGTGATTTATTGCTCTGAAAATTGGGGTCTGCTGTAAACCTGCATACACAATATCAGTCCTCTGTTCCAAGTTTTTCTGGCCAGAAGTCTGCAATATGTCCATGTCTTAAATGTTGTTAGCCTCTTCTTCAAGTGTTTGTTTCCCTGTCAAAAGGAAACTTTCCCTCTTGTTTCCTTCTTGTTGAAAAGAGAGGAGGGTGGAGAAACAAAAAACTCTTTCATCTTATAAAAAGAAAGGAAAAAAAGTCCTGCTCTGACAATGTTTGCAAAGGCAAACTGGTCTGGTTGCTGTCTTTGCTCTTGTTTACAGATCAGGAAAAGCTGCTGAAAACTGGCTCAGACAACAAATAAAGATGCTTGGCTTTTCTCAGGGTTTGATTCACACAGTGAGAGACTGTGGGGTCGAGCTTTGTTCGTGCATTGCAGTAGAAAATTAATTTTGGGCTCGCCTCTAGGTTAGGTTGAAACTGAAGAAAATAAAATAATGGCCATGGCAATCAGCAGTGTCCCTGTCTGCAGACATGTATGGCCTTGCTGTCACCGTGCAGCACTCGGGGAAATGCAGTCTCTGAGGATTCCTTTTATAGCAGGGATGGTTTGGGTAGACACAAATGCATGTTCCTGTTTGACCTTTCTTGGACAGGAACAGTCTCTCCTTAATTGTGTTTAGTTCCTACCCCCACAGCAGCAGGGGCAGCTCTTAGCAAACCTCCCTTCAGCAGCAGGGACTGCTCTGCTGCACACAGGGGTGAGGAGGGAAGGGACCACAGGGGACATCAGTGCCACCTCCCTGCTCCAGCAGGGCCACCCAGAGCCACCCNGCTGGGCACAGGGGCAGCACCTCCCCTGACCTGCTGGCAATGCCCATCCCTGCCCCAGCACACTCTGCTGCCCAGGGACAGCTCCGTGTCCCTCAGCACTCCCACATCCTTCTGCAGCAGGTGACCCCCAGCCTGAGCTGGTGTCTGGAGTCAGTTATTCCCAGGTGCAGGATGCTGTAAGTGCCCCGGTTGAATTTCAGGCAGTTCTTCTCTGCCCATCTCTGCAGCTGTCGAGGTCCCTGTGAGCTGTGCAGCCCTCGGGGGATCAGCTGCTCCTCCAAGCTCTGTGTCATCATCACACTGGCTGAGGGGGCTTCTGCCCCTTCATCCAAGTCATTGATGAGCAAGTTAAACAATCTGGGCCCTGTGTTAAACCCATAACCTCTCTGGGACCCTGAAACCCAAGAGCTGCTTGTTTGTGACACTGCAAAGGTAACTCGTCAACCTGTTACATAACACTGCTCTCTGGGGTAGAAAATCCAAAGGGAAGGCAGCACTGCTATTCCCACACAGCTCAGTGTGGGATAAGAAGCTGTGATTTCCTTTATGCTCACCTGGTTTGATTAGTTGGGACAATCATATTTGCATCTGCAAAAACCAAATGTTCCCCCCCGACTGTTCTTAGTGAATAAATGATTCTTCTCTGTGACCTTGGCAATGTCACAAAGTTCCTTTGTAGGTTAACACTTGTCACTTCTTGTTCTGTTCCACATTGCCCTGTGTTGTTCTTTTTTTTTTTTGTGGTGTAATTTGCAAGCTGCTCTCATGAAATCTACTCTTTAATAGCCCAGCACAACTGCCAGGGAAACAATTGCATCAGAACCAATTATTTCTATCTTCAAATTTAGAATCGCTCTTTTTCCTATTAATAGATCTCACCCTTTCTTCTCAAAGTGCATAAAGCATGTGATTAATAATTGGTATTAATAATTTTTCTTGGAAGATGAGATTTATCATTCAGTAACATGAATATTTATGATAACAAATAAGTGTTTTCGTGGGATGAATTCTATGCCTTCCTGGCTCTGAGTGAAATGAAAATGAGTAGGTTTTGCATGAATGAGGTGTCATAGTGGATTAGTCCAATCACAGCAAGATGGTCAGTTGTATTTTCAGTTTCTTCTCATTCCCAAACACTTGTCAGTGTATGAGCTCTGCTTTGGGGCATTCAGAAGATTATACATGAATAAATATTCTGTGTTTCATCCTGTCCATGGGATGCCTCTACATAAAAGATGAAGATACAGCAGAGTTAATAAAGTAAATTCTTGTGTTTTACATTTAAAATGGAGTCACTTCAGTCTGAATGCTTCTAGAAAACATTAAGGGTAAGGGTAAATAATTGCAAAGCAATTCTGTGTGGGAGAATAGAGATTTCTCTCTAGTAAGCTTTCCTGGTGTAGGGATGGGCATCTTGCAGTGTTATCAACAGTCCATTCACCCATTCCCTCTGCTCATAAAATTTGGGAAATTCTGCTGACTGCACTCAGGAATAGAAAAAAAAGATCTTGCCAGATCCGACAGAGTGAATAATAATCTTCATAGTTATTTATGTAGAGTGCTTAGCTTAATAGAGCTTCAATTCCTGGCTAGAGGCCAGGATCATTATTGTAGTATGGGCTAATATAAATATCTCTTTAAGAACTCAAAATTAATTTTCCACTAATATTCTCCAATGACTGCGTAAAAAATGTGCTCGTTTTGGGAACAGCCCCACAAATAAACTTACTGGTGGAAAAAACGATTCTGAGGAGGGAGGGGAACACATGAGAGTCATTTGTATAAATATTCAAAGGACCTCATGGAACATGGTTTGCTTTATCTTCCTGGGCATAAAGGTCACATTGTTTTAGTCCAAGGCAAGGACAGAGCCTGAACTGCTGCATTGCAATGTTCATGCACTTTCATTCCCACAAAGCATTGCTTGTGTGGCAAGAGATGAATCTTCAGTATTGCAAGCAACTGCTGAATCAATGTAAAAAAACCCACCCAACCCTGTTGCTCTCTGATATTTCACCCCCACAGCACTAATCAGAAGGTAGGATGGGGAGTATTGGATTAAGGTAATGAATATTGAGTTTTCCTGGGTGATAGGTTGAGAGCTGGCAGGGAAATTAGCTTGCCTTGTTGTCTCTTTTCAGTGTGGTGTTCTAAAATTCTCTCATCCCATTTAAGTGGTGCTTCAAGGGATATATTTCCCAGTAATGCAGTTTATTCTACTTCCAGCCTATATCCAAAGCCAAATTCTGCCCTGTTTCATCCAGTCTAGCTGGTACTAGTGGGGATTTGGGAAGTGTAATGAGAATGATTTGTTGTACCTCATCCCACATCTCTTAAAATAAGAAGTCTGTGCCTCAGCAACATTCCCAGACGTGTCTGCAACCACCAAATACCATAACACCTTCACAGAGCCTGAACCCAAAAGTGTCTGAACCCTCAGCATGGTTACATAAGTTGTGTTCGGTCATGTACAGATCACTCAGGCTCAGAGAGGTGTAAAAATCCTCTGAGAACTCAACACTCTGATCTGTAGCAGAGGGTGGATCAGATGAGAAAAAGTCCCAAGTGAACAGTTGTAGATGAATCCCATCTCAAAGCATGGCAAAAACACTGCAGGAAACTGCTGAGTTTCACTTCAGGCATTTGCCTGGGGATAGCTGCACATAAAATTTGCTCCAAAGATGTCTCAGGTCCTCTCCTGGCCTGGTTCTCTTCCTTTGCCCATCCTGGTGTATTCCTCAAGGAATGTGCCCAAGGAAAGTTCCCATCCCTGCAGCAGCCAGCAGGGCTCAGTTGAGCCTTTAATAACAAAGCTCTGGGCTCGTTCACAGATCTTCCCTGGAGAGGATGCTGAGAGGAAGAGAAGGGAATTATACATGAACTTTATTTCCTCTCCTAGGTGAATTTCCATTTCTGGAGGCCAGGGATGAGCATGAGGCCTCTCCAGAGGGATGCTGTGTGCTTATTTATTTGGGGGGTTGAAGGCAGTGAAAGATTGTTCGCAAAAATTCTCTGATCAACAATTTTTGGTGTTTATCCAGCAACCACACTTGTAAAGTGATGATTTTTCTGTGTGTTTGAGATAATGTGGGCACCTTCTGCACTGAAACTTCACCTACACCCACGTGTGCCTGTCCATGTGCAGTGACCATCTGGTTTCATGGAGAGGAGCCTCTGGGGGAGTTTAATCAATGTGTCTGATCAAAACTGGAGTAATGCTTCTGAAAATATTGTTCTTATTTTTCTATTATCTGTCAAGTTGGCTTCGACACCGTGCATTACAGCTGAACCTCATCTGGTAATGAGGAGCTTTCATTTTTTTAAATTTTAGGCAGAAGCATCTTTTAAAAAAAGAGACTGTGTTAAAAGTTTCATCAATTAACAGCAGTGCTCTTGTAGTCTGGCTTGTGCCCTGGCTCTGGAATTCCCCACAAGTTTTCATTTTGTGTATCATTTATAACCACTCTCATGACTCCCAAATAAGTCCATCTTCCCACACAAAGAATATAGCACTGTCCACATGAAGGATATCTGTCAGTATGTTGCTATGTAATGTTAATTATGCAGCTTTTTCTTGCATGTTTTGTATTTCTTTTTTTTCTTTTTTTCAATGCAGAAGTCCTGCAAGGAAAAGAAAATATGCAGCAGAACAGCACGAGCATAGAATAAAAATTCCAGCTTTTTAAACCTGCTTTTTAAGGACTTAAAAAATGGGAAATTATTTCAAAATATAAAGCTTCTATTAACTGGTACCTTTGACATGGAGAATCTTCACACTTAATACTCGTGCTAGCAATGAATCTGTCTAGGTACTTATATGGTCCTCACCACCATAGTAACTGAGAGGCTTCCAAGTATTTAAAAATAGAGATAACAATAACAATTCTTGCCCTGGTCCACCTCTTTCTCTCCAGCTTGCCAGGAGAACAACTTGATTAATTTATGGGATCTTTGTTTTGCACACAGTGCCTGCACACAGCTCGGGAACCCTGTGTGCCTGCGTGGATGCGATGTTCTCAAACCCAGTGCATCCAAAAATCCGGCTGCATTTCTAAAAATGTGAGAGAGGAACACATGTATAGGAGTTATATATATATTTCTATATGGTCCCTCACAGTCTGCTCCTTTGCAGGAGGTAGAAGGCAGTAGAACTGCAGCATTCCTGCAGTATTGAGGTCGGGAGAAGCCCAAGGAAATCATCATGAGGTGCCTCATTCAAGTGGGCATTTGAACACCTGAAAGGTGGTGGTAGCCCAGCTCCTTTCTGAGAAACTGTCTGTTAAATCAGCCAAGGTCATCAGGGGGAAAAAAGTCAGTGATTAGACATGAAGAAAAAATTAAATTAAGCAAAAATAAAATAAAGCTGTGGTGATGCTGGTGGGTTTTGTCTTTTGGATGAGTCATAAATAAGCTGGAGTTCCCATCAAGTGTTAATGAGGAAAGACAGAATTGAAATGATGCCTTTGACAAGTGCCATATTTCTTCTGGAAATCAGTCTGTAATTATCAGTGAGCTGCCTGACTGTGCACCAGGGAGAAGGAGCCTTCTTTCCGTGACTGGCACATAACTGGCTGGCTTCCACACATGTGCACTGCCTGGAAAAAGTGTTTTCTTTCTGCCTTTAGTTCTGCTTTGGTGCTGGTGCTGACCCAAAGGGAGGAACAGCCCAAGCCAGCCCCTCAATAATCTTGGTAACACCTATGAAGTTACCTCTGAAATGAATCTGCCTCAGCCAGGCTGGTTTGGGGTGTGCCAGGATTGGAGTCAATGGGATGTGGGAGCTGGAATATTCACTTTGGGAATCCAGGGAGCTGGGCTGACTGGCACAGCTCGGGGATTCATCCCTCCACTTTCTCCAGTGCTAACAACAGATGATTAAAAGGCTACAAGAGGTGCATATAGCTGAGCAGCATGTTTTTTTTTTTAATTTAGTGGAAGTGAAAAATGAAAGAGGAATACAATCAATGCCCAGCAGTGGTTACCAGGATTTACTGTTGTGGAAACATCACTTTTCTTTTTGACTGTACACACATGACCATACACAGACCTGCTTTACTTCACATCACAGGCTTTTGTTTTCTTCTGACTCATGTAAATGGAATGAAAATACTTTCCTACTTGAGAGCTCCTCCGTTAGCAATCGGTAAATGATTAATCATATTTTTTTTTTCTGGAGATTTTAAAGATTTTAATTTGTAGCACACAGCTGTCTTCGGGCACTTAGCTCGATGCTCCAAATTTAGCTTGTAATTTGGTGTTATCAGGCTCCCTTGTGTAAGCAGGCACCAGAATTTAGAGCAGCAGGAGTGTTACAGACATGATGAAAATGTGGTCCTTTGCTGAGCTGGTGGCCACAACAAATAGCAGGAAGGAATCAGATGCTGCATCAGGAACCAGCACAACCTTCAGTCCCCTGCTCAGAGTGTGTCAGGACCTTATATAAAATGCTTAGGTTGCTTGTCCAAGGGAAGAGAGGGATGTCTCAAAGTCATCCTATGCCTCTTGGGTTTCTATTTCTAACTCAGTCTTGGGTTCCTCTGCCTCTCTCTGTAAATTTGGGGTGAAATTCTTCATGTCTGGGTCTTTGGGTGCACATCCGTGTGAGACCTGTTTGTTCTCAACAGAGAAAAATCTATTTTTTGGTGACATTTTTTGGTGTTTATCAGAATGACCTTCTCTGGAGAGCCTGGTGTTCATAAATCTTAATTTGATATAGGCTTCTAATTTGCTTAGCTCTTTTAAGGCTGAGGAATTTGTGGGTAATACTAACATTGCAATATAATAAAAATAATATAATAAAATAAATCATAAATATGAGTTTTTTTGTCTGTCTCTGGAGTTAAGTGGATGCTCAGCAGGGTATTTCAGAGTGGCTGGTTTGTACCTGGACATTTCATTTTTCCTTAAATCCATCTTAAACCACTCCATCCTTATTCAGATTTGACTTATCCTGACCACCTTGTGCCAGCTCTCACAGCCATTTTCTCTGTGGAAATACAGATATGCAAACATGCAAATATTTTCTGGCTTGAGGATTTTGTTAGCCAGGATTCAGGATTTGGTGGAAGCATTTGCTTTAGCCAAGCACTCTTAGTATTGGTTGATTTTTCCCCCAGCCCACAGTGGGTTATGAATAGGAAAGACTGAGAAAAATACATATTTTCCAAGGAGGAATTTCCAAGACCAGATGAAAGTTGGATAGCACTGAATATGGAAAAGACATTTTGAAAGTCACAGTGGAAAATAAAAATAGGGCAGGGTGCTCTGGCAGCTCCTGGGAGATGGTGTGGGTATTCCAGAGCTGGAAATCAGCTCTCAGCACTTCTCCAGGGTCTCACAGTGACATTATTTAATCACCGTTGATGAATGAGTTCTCTAACTGTATTTTGAGTATCTCATCTTTCATTCTAATTTATACCTAAAACCCCCTGAGACTGCTGGTTGACTCTAGGTGGAGAAAGCATTAATTATTCCTTAGGTTTTAGTGAAACACTGGCACTCCACAGTGACCAATTTACTACTCCTCTAAAAGCTGCCAATAAAAGATGGACATGTACAAATATATTCATTAGCACAAACTAATTAAAACCCAGACTAATAGCCAGGAGCACAACACGTTACTGCAGGATTTTGGAATTCATTAATGTGCCTGTGCTAATCCAACAGCAACAATCACTGCAGCTCCTAATCTAAGGGGGAAAAATCTCATACTGATAGACACCTAAAATTTAGTTTATAGTGCCCACAGATACTGCAGAGAATTTCTCACTCAGGTGTCTGGCAGGAAAGAGGGATTATTTGCCATGGGGAAAATTCTGGGCTACAGAGATTAGCCATGGGGAAAATTGTGAGCTACAGGGATTTGCCATGGGGAAAATTCTGGGTAACAGGAGTTGGTCATGGAGAAAATTCTGGGCTACAGGGATTTGCCATGGGGAAAATTCTGTGCTACAGGGATTAGCCTAGGAGAAAATTCTGGGCTACAGGGATTTGCTGTGGAAAAAAAATTGTGGGCTACAGGGATTGACCATGGGGAAAATTGTGGGCTACAGGGATTGGCCATGGTGAAAATTCTGGGCTACATCCTCTGTTGTGTGGTAGAACCAAACATGAAGGTGGGAGAGGTGAGATGAATTAAGCCTGAAGAATTGTTTATTCTTCTGGCTATTGATTTCAGAGCTGAGTGTAGGTTATGAGGTGTGGTGCCTTTGAGGGAAGGTGTGGATACTCCCATGTGTGTATTCCAGAGCTCCAGTTGCATTTGGGTCCCATCCTGAGGAATGATGGGAGCACATAACCCCCCATCCTGGCTTATCCAGGTTCATGCAGCACAGGTGAGGATCAGACAGCCTCTTTCTTTTCACCTCTCAGGGGACAGAAACCATCAAGGGAAGGGTGTTGAGACAGAGCTGAGCTGGAGCCAAGGCTGCTTGGTGTCCTGAAGCAGCCACCTCTGGGTCTAGCAGCCAGCAGGATAATTACTAGCTGAAAATGTGTATTTTAATGTCACCTAATGATTGTATTCATCAAGCAGACAGCTGTATTTGTCACTGGCAGAAATTTCTGGGTGACCTTTCCAATGAATTTGTTCATGACAAAACTCCATCTCTCTCTGGTGAGAGGTCTGTGTCTCTGGTGTGAGCTCTGCCTCTGGCAGGCAAAGATGTGGAGAAACTGGGGGAAAAAGCAGTCCTAGCTTATTTTAGCCAAGAAGGTAAGAAGACAAATGGAAGATGTGGAGGCTTGGACCTTTTCTGTCAAAGGGTGATGGATGCTGTCAGCAGAGGGCAAGACATTGGCTTTGCCAATCAATCATTCTCTCCATCAGCACCACTTGGTCTCATCTCAGACAAACTCCTTTGGCTTAAATTCCTTCCTCTGTCAAATAAAACAGAAAGAAATAGCTCTTCTAGACCCCAGTGGGAAGAAGTTTGGAGATTAATGATCTATAAACAATAGTGTAAATTCCTGTGCCATTTGCCCAGTGGGACCAGGTGTGGGAGGGTTGGTGGTTGCTCTGCTCTCACTGCTGGACCTCTTTGAAGCTTTCCCAGAGCTGTGCCAGAGAAAAGTGTTGGTGCCTTCTGGAGGCTGAGCTGGAGCAGAGCCCAGGCAGAGCAAAAGGACAAAGCAGGGATTTATTAAAAGGCACCACTGCACACACCTGGACAGCACCAGAGTCCAGCCAGACCACACCCAAGGGGAACCCAAAATGGGCACAGAATGGACAACTGATCCTGAGGTCCCACACTGTGATAAGTTCTGCTCCATCAGCATATTAGAATCAATTGTCCAATTACAGCTCCAGGTCATGAAGCTCCATCCTCCTTGGTTTTTCTTCTCACTTCACCATTGTTCTCCTTCTTGGGCCTGAAAGTTGTCCTTGGTCCCAAGCTGGAGAAGGAATTGTTTGTCTGTCTGCTTTGAAAAGAGAGCTCAGTAGCCCTTAATATAAAACCTAAAACTTCCCACTAAAACATCCCAGAATCTAAAAAATATAAAAGCCAAAAACTTAAGGCATCAGTGTCACAATTCTTGTTGAAGTATTTATGGTTTTCACAGGAGGGACCACAGAAATAAAAAGCAAAGGACTCGAGTCATGAGATGGAATCCTCTGGAGGTTCCTCAGCTCAGAGCCATCCCATTATGGAAGAACATCAAAAAGAAAATGTAATTTTTGGCAATTCCCCCCATTCTTCCCCATGCCACGGGCAAACCTTGGGAACAACACAGTCTAGAAGCTGTTCTCAGATGCAGCAGAGTTAGTGTAGGTTTTTGGTCTCTATTCATCATCTTAAGAAGATTACTGCAGCTAACATTAGCATTTTTGCTATTACATGGTGGACTGGCTGAAGTCCAGACTGAGAATTAGAATACTTATTTCTTTCCTTTTATTAGTTCTTTTTCTTCTTGCAGTAGAAGATGATGGACACAAAGCCAGTGAAGAAAGCTGCATCAAGGGATACCAGTGCTTTGTAGTTGCTCCCCATATAAGTGTTTATGTGAGCTTTTAATTCCAACTCAGTTTGGTTCTAAGTTTAAATTAAATTAAATATAAGCACATCCACAACTGCCATTATTTTTGAGTGGGTACTATGTGCTTGAGACCACTAAGAAGTTATTGTTTTCCTCTCCAAACTATAAATGTATCCAAATTTCCTTGAAACTTGGCATGAGAAGGTTTTATAACTACCATAAATTTGACCCTTGTGTTGAGTCTCCCACAACTCTTTGGACATCACAGCAGTTTTCTGTGGCTGTGAGCAGTTTTCTGCAGGATTCTGTAGTACTGTGGTGCATATTTGGGGCTGAATTTCTTGAGTGAACTTGCAGAGCAGAGACCAACAATTAACCTGAGCTAAGAGAGCAGCTGCTTCTATTCTGCTGTGTGTTTGTGGGGTTCTGGCCTGGCAGCAAAAGGCTGAGTTTCCCTTTTTTTTTTTATTTCATTGTAATTGCTGAGATAGGTCATGATGCAGCCCAGAGCTGCCAGCCTCCTTTGCTGGTGTCAGGGATGCCTTTTGTAGTTCTAAGTGATGCTGTCTGAATGTGACACAAAACACTTGATAAGCTTGGCCAAGCATGCCAGAAAACAGAACAAAAAGCAATGTGGACTTCCAGTCCAGGCAGTTCAAAAAGCCCCAGGGTGTTCTGCCCCCACCAGCGAGTCATTTCAGGAGAAAATCTGATCAATTTGGTTAAAAAAGAAGAAAGTTTTGCTTTTTGCTAGTCAGGAGAGGCTGCACAGATTGAGGTGAGCACTAGAAAACACTCAGACCTTTGGTGCACATTGCCAGGGCTCTCCTGGCAGTGGTTTCTGCTGGTTTTTGCAAGGCACAGGAAACATTCACTCACAATATTGAAGCTTTTAACCAGTCACTGGCTTGTGTAAGTAGATATTTTCCTGCCATTGTGACCCCTTGTTACAGGCAACAAGTGAGGGTGCCCATGGGAGTGGGATGAAGCCTGTGGGATGCTCCAGGATGAATCCAAACTCCTGGTCCTTCCTGCCAGGCAGGCTATGATGGGTCAAGTCAGTTATTCCTTAATTTTTTTCATAAAACCTGAGGTTTTCCTTTCATCTTTTCCACAAGTAGGGTCTTCTCTGTCTGCCTCTCCTCCTGTCTCCCTCATTTCTTCTGTCTCAGCTCTCATTCCTCCTTCTCCCCCAGAGAATTTCGTGTCTCTTCAGCACAGCCAGGTCAAGTGCTGCTTCTCCCTCTAACTGGGTAATTTCCCCTCCTGTTTTCCCAGGCAAATTTGCAGTCTGGGGACTGTGGGGAATTAATTTGGCAAAAAGATGGTTGCTGACTAATGCTGTAATTTGTAAAAGGGACCCTCACCTGACATTTCTCATTCCTCTCCAGCCTCCAGAGTAGGAGAAAGTTCCCAGATGAGGTTTAAGGAAGGGCCAGGTGAGGAGTCACCTGGAAGGAGGGAAAAACATGTAAGAGACAAAGCAGTTTTTAAAGTAGAAGGAAAGGAAAGGGAAAGGGAAAGGGAAAGGGAAAGGGAAAGGGAAAGGGAAANAAAGGAAAGGAAAGGAAAGGAAAGGAAAGGAAAGGAAAGGAAAGGAAAGGAAAGGAAAGGAAAGGAAAGGAAAGGAAAGGAAAGGAAAGGAAAGGAAAGGAAAGGAAAGGAAAGGAAAGGAAAGGAAAGGAAAGGAAAGGAAAGGAAAGGAAAGGAAAGGAAAGGAAAGGAAAGGAAAGGAAAGGAAAGGAAAGGAAAGGAAAGGAAAGGAAAGGAAAGGAAAGGAAAGGAAAGGAAAGGAAAGGAAAGGAAAGGAAAGGAAAGGAAAGGAAAGGAAAGGAAGAAAGAAGGAAGGAAAAAAAGTTTCTATTTCCATTGAGGTGTAAAAGTCGAGCAGTAAAGACTCTTAGGTGGGTTTTGGTGGAACAGGGACTGGGCTGTGCTGGTTCCTGTGCATTCTGCCCATCAGCACTTTGGAGGCAGTGAGGGATGTGAGTCTCAACCTAAGTCCTTCCTTGCACCAGCCCAGTTTGTGTTTTGTGAAGCAGAGCAGATGCATGAAAGGTTTAGTCCTTCTTCCATATGCTTGTAAAGTCATGTGCTTGTAATCCTCAGAAACTGGGAGGAAGAATGGATCTCTCTATAGAACACAAGGGCTGGAGAGATGATTTCAGGTTGGCCAGCCGTGTGTTGTCAGCTCAGATGCTCTTTCTGATCAGTTTTATTGACAATCTGACGTGTCTGTAAATCCAGACAGACCTTAAAAAGTGCCCATCAGAGTTTAAATTCACACAAGGGAAAATGTTTTCTAGAGAATTTTTAATTGAGTAACAGAGATAAGTCGAGAGACATCCACAACATAGAATGTGTAAAGCACTACTCAGATTAATTTTTGTCTTCCATGTAATCATTTTAAGTGACTCAACTGTTTTTAATTCTTTTCCTGTGCTTAAATCTTCAAGAAATCATTGGCAACTCTGAAAACACCAGCAGAGTAACATCCACCCTCTGGTTTTGATCACTTTTAAAGATTTTCCAGCTATCCATAACTTTTATTTAATTTAGTTTACATGCCTTCATTGCTGTTACATGCACTTATTCTGTTTATTGCAGTCTGGACTGGTGGCAAGGCCGATTAACAGCTGCTGAACTCTGCTGGTTAAAAGCTCCCTTTTCAGTTGTACACAACCTTGCCAAAATCCAATTGCTCAGGCTGAAATTTGTCATTTTGATTGCTTGCCTCAAGCAGAATTATTTTGGAAGGGTTCAGCAAAGTCATTCCAGTAGTTCCCAAAAATGAGGCTTGAGCAAAATGTTAGCACATCAAGAAATTAAAAACAATTTCTGGTGGCCTTTTGTCTGACTGCTTTGAGCCTTTGTCATCTTGAGCAGAAATGTAAGATTTGTCATCTGGGATGTGACTTTTCTATCTGTTATAGAGGCCAAGTTATAAATGTTTAGAAGGACAAGTCTTACATTTGTGTGAGTTCAGTGAAGCAGTTAATTTTTTTTTTTTTCCGTGAAAATTCAACATCACTGAGCCAAATAGTAAACACTAAAGCAATTAAACCAGTGCTGTCTTTGAAAGGCTTAAGGAGATCATAGTTTTCTTTAATTGCTGCTACATTCAGAGATGCTCTGGCCAGGAGCTGAAGCCAAGGGCAGGGTCGTGCCCTTTCTGTGCTCCAAAACATCACAATTGCTTAGGAAAAAAATTCCTTAGGAAGCAGAGGGTCTCAGAAGCTGGAGGCAAAGGATGGAATGACAAAGGAGTTCAGTAGGTCTCCTCAGGAAGCTGGAACCAGAGAGGCTCAGGCAGGGTTTGATACTTTGGGGATGGAAAGCAGGACTGGGAGGGAGGGATGTGGACTGGGATGGGACAGCAGGACTCTGCTGGTGTGGGCAGGGGCTGGGCTGGAATTTTGAGGTTGGGGAAGGTCCTGGTGCAGTTCTGGGGAGCAGGAGTAGCCAAATCAAGACAGCATTGTTGCTGGGAGCCATGGTGACAACTGGGGCTGGGGGAGAGCTGGGGCTGGCCCTGAGCTGGGACAGGGGAGGTGGAACAGGAGCAGCCACCACATCTGGAGGCATCACAGTTTTCTCATTTTTTCCAGTCAGCTTTGTGAGTCTCACCCAAAAAACAGTCAAGTTCATTCCTGCTGATTCAGGAGCAGGACAGCAGCCTCCCACCACTGCCAGTTACTCCAGTAAAACTGGTGTTGGATTTAACAGTTCCAAGCAGCTGTGCTGAGGAGCCATGTGGGTGCCCATATGTTGCATCAAAATACATTTTTTGGCTTTAAATCTAGAAAACACTGTGCTCCTAAGACCATGAAAGTCTCAATGTCAAAAATTAAAGTTGTCCACTCAATGATTCAGTTAATTTAGCCTAATGGTATCAGTTCATTTTGTCATTTATTAACTTTCTTATGTTGAAATTTGCAACCTGAATGTTCTTTTAAGATAGCTTTATGTGTGCAATAAACTTATAGCTGAAGCAGGAGAGAAACCTTTATCCCCCAGCCTCAGTTAGATTTTCATGTCAATTAGTCTATCTGGCACAGGGTTTAATAACTTTCTAATTGCAGTTGCAGCACTTAGCTAAATCAATGGCCGCCCCTCCTGATAAAATTGATTTTAAACAGCCGTTGTTAAAAGGCACCAGGTGAAAACCTAGTGAGGTGAAAACCAAGATAAGATGAATAGGAGCCCTCCTTTTCTTCTAGACAGCTCATATTAATAAAGCTTGCTTTTTGCTTTGTTTTGCCTTAACATGTTATTTGCATTAAAAAAAAATAATTTGAAGTCACAGAGGAAACTTTCTGAGCTTCCTTTGAGATGTTGCAGGATGGGAGGATTAAAAGGGGGGGGGGGCAGTCCCTTCTGGAGAAGGAGGCAGGGAATGACAAAAGGGATTTGTTCCAGCTCTGAGGGCTGGAAAGCAGCAGGGCTGGAGGACCAGTGTGGTACCTCACCCTGCCCTTGGCTAGCAGCTCGGAAATGCACCACGCCTGCAGCACGTACACCCTTCCTTGGTGTCCTCAGTGTTCTGTGTGGGTTTGGTAAGTGCACCATCTGTCAGGATAATGAGACCATTTTCCCTTCCCTGCTCCATAACCTCCTGATGTAGATAAAGAGGAATATGGACCCACTCTCCCCTTCCACAGGGGCTTTATGGGAAAAACACGCTTGCTTTTACCCCCGTTAAATAAAAAATAAAATGAAAAGGTGTGTGGGTGTGCTTAATCAATACCCGGGCTATAAAAAGGTGGATACTCCTCCTTGCTACACACCTGAGAATAAGCCCACTGCAAGGCAGCCTTAATGATCTGCACTTGAGTCAGATGCTTGCTTGTCAGATGCTTGTCAGAACACAGAGCTGTGCTCTTGGGGGAGAACAGCCCCTCCACCCTTTCTCTGAAATAGCATCGAGTTCAAAAGAGGGTGTTGCTGAGTCAGTGCCTAGGACCTAGAAGGTTTGGAATTTTGGTTTTTTATGAGATGGGGGAAAGGGAAAAAAAAAAAGCAGGATTTGAAGTGCTGTCTAGTGGCTTTGGAGCCTGATCTTGCTCATTATCTTTGCTGCTTTGGAAAGGCTTGGAAAATTACTTTACTCTACAACCATCAGTCCTCACTCAAATAAATACAGAGGCTAAAGGCAGGGACAAGAAATCCCACAGAGCTTTGGTATTGACTTGTTAGAATTCCAGGCTTTAGCCTCCCAGTACAGTAACTGCCTGTAGGTAATGAAAAGGCTGCTCAGAAGGACACCTTGCCCTTCTGGATTCATTCCCCCTCTTTTATGGGATCTGTTCATGGCCGTTTTTTACTCCCTTATGCTAAACAGTAAATTGTCCTATGTGACAATAGGGTCTTTTCTATTACCCTGGGACAGGAAATGAGTGGAAGAGCAGAGCTGTGCTCCAGTTCTGCCTCAGAGCCAGTAGTCTTGTCCACCTCAGCATCAGTTGGGAGGGGAAAGAAGAAAACATGGCAAGGATGTGTGGTGGGGCTGTGTTTCTTCCATTGTGGAATGATGAAGAGTAGCTTGTGTGCTTTGGTGTTTAAGGAGCATGTGTGTGTAATTGTGCTGTGAAATCTGAATTCTGATTTCACCATGTGAAAAATGAAGTTCACTTTTTTGGTAAAATTTAAAAATGTTTAGTAGAGACAATAAGAGACATAATAAATGAAGCAAAGGTTAAACAGCCAGGTGTCTTGGTGCACTGCCAAAAGCATGCTGGTGTCTTGGAATCACCCCTTTTTATCCTGTTCTTCATGCATGGATTTATGCACATTCAAACCTCCAGGAACTGTTCTGCATGGTCACTCCTTGGGTCCATCAAATGCAATTCCACTTTGGCCTTTGGTCTCTTTTACAAGTGGTGTATGCTGAGAGTCACTTGGGCTTCTTCTGGAAGTTATTTTATCTATTCAGGCAGCTGAAAAAACACACTACACCTAAATTCCAAACTACAGCAAAAAACTCATTTTACATCTATTCAGGCAGTTAAAATACACTAAAAACTACAGACCTAAA
>VXBS01006221.1:453547-525642 GCA_013400255.1 Sitta europaea | reverse complement strand
CCCCCCCCCCCCCCCCCCCCCAATCATACTTATAACATTCATTCCTATATTTGTGAAAAGCCAACACCAAAATATGCATTTATAACAACCACGTTGGGCAGCTGCACTAGGAGGTGGCCACTGGGTTTTTCTGAGCTCTGCATGCAGATCCCAGTGTCATGTCAGCGTTCCTTGCCTTGGATCAGCCATGAACATCATGGCAATACCTTTTGAAGCATTCCTGTCTTCTACAGATGGCCACCCAGCACATCTGACACCCATGTTCTATTCCTCCTGCATTCCCAGTGCTGGTTTGGCTGTGTTATAAATACATATTTTGATATTGGCTTTTCTCAAATGTTGGAATAAATGTTATAAGTATGTTTTTTTTTCTGTAGTTTTTAGTGTGTTTTAACTGCCTGAACAGATTTATAATGAGTTTTTTGCTGTAGTTTAGAATTTAGGTGTAGTGTGTTTCAGCTGCCTGAATAGATAAAATAACTTCCAGAAGAAGCCTAAGTGACTCTCAGCATTCACTGCTTGTGAAAGAAACCAAAGCCCAAATCAAAAGATGATAAGAACTGAATAAAAGTGGAATTGCACTTAACAGACCCAGAGTGCCCATGCAGAACAATTCCTGGAAAATTGAATATGCATAAGTCCATGCATGAAGAACAGGATAAAAAGGGGTGATTCCAAAACACTGGGGTAGGAACCCAGCCTTATTTAACCTTTCCTTTATTTTATTTCTCTTATTGTCTTTATTAAACATTTTTAAATTTTACCAGGAAGGTGAACCTCGTTTTTCACAGCTGCCTCTGCCCCATGCTGGGTGCAGCAAGGTCCCTTGGAGCATCTGCACCCTGGGGGTGGCAGCAGCCCTGGCTCATTCTTAGCTGAGCAGAGGTGTGGTGTTTGCTGTAGCTGGTGAATTCAATTACAGTTCTCACAGAAACTGTCATTTGGCTGCTTGTTCACATGAAGCATTTGGTATTGCTTGTCCTGGTGTTAGCTGTAATCCCTTATTAGAGGTATAGAAGGAGTCTTATTGATGTACACATAAAGGCACACAGTGTACACAAAAATTCACTATCTCTGGATTAATTTGAAAGGAGAGCAAGAGGTGCTGATACAGTTTTTTTTGGTCTGTTCAACTATATTTCTATAAAAAGAAAAGTGTATGCACACTGTTCAGTCAGCTCCTGAGGGAGCATGAGAGGATCCAGATCAGCTCCACAACTGGCAGCTTCCCTGGCCATCTCAGCTGAGGGAACAAATGTTCATTCTGACCCTCTGGTGAAGGTGAGCTGTTCTCTCCTTCTCCATCCTGTGGGATCTGAGCACACAGATGGAGTTGTGGGAGAAGGTCTGCCTACGTTTATTTTATTTTGTTTTGTTTTGTTTTATTTTATTTTATTTTATTCCTTCAAGGAGCAAACAAAATTTCTTAGCTGCTGCAGTTTCAGTGTAGTACCTTTCATAAGGGCTAAATAATTCATTTGGTGAGAAAGAATTTCTCATGAAATAGCAGATAAGTGTGTTCATCTGAAATTCTACAGTGTGTAGTTCAGGCACCACTCAGGCTCAGGCAATGTAACTCATTTAAAGAACAATACCTACATCTGAACCAGCCTCCTCTGAGCTGTCTTTACAACTAATACAGAACTAATCAGTATAGGAAGGGCATTCAAGGGTGAGATTTATGCTGTCCAAAAATTGTTGGAATTGCACCCTTGGAATCCTTGCTTTTCTCCATTGGTGTATTTCTAAACACCTGCAAGTTTGGCTTCCTTTACAGCTGGACTTGATGATCTCAAAGATCTTTTCCAACCCAAATGATTCTGTGATTGTAAGTTAGATTAAAGATTTTTTTTCCCCCCTAAGAATTGGCCAGAGCTTTTTACCTAGAATCTGGTTCTGAAATATTTTGCTTAATGAGCTTCTGCAGGACATGTAACATGGCTTTCCAAGTGGCTCTTGGGCAAGACAGCCTGGAACACACTGACAGAACCCTCCAGCATTTAATTCTTTCTCATCCTCTTTCAGAGCCACATTGCCACTGGATCTTAATTTATCTCCCCTGTGCTGCTGTTCCAGTGTAATCCTACATTCTCCTGAGGAGCTCCTCCTCTCTTCCTAAGAAAGTTAAGCAAGCCTGCAGGGGAAATAAACAGAGAATGTGGCTTTTTGCGTTCAGTGGAGACATGGTAAACTCAAATTAATGATTCTGTTCGGGTAACAGCCCAAGCAGAAGAAAACAGTGGAAATTTCCTAGAACCAACCCTCCTGCAACAGGATTTCTTTGCTTTGTGGTGGAAAACTACAGCTGGGTGACTGCTTTCAGGAGTCAGAGATGTTAGAATTCTGTACCTTTTGTGAGAAAATTTCATTCTGTGGAACATTCAGTAAAGCTGGTCAGAATGAATCCATCCAACACTCTGGCTGAACTTGTGGATGTTGGAGTAGAAGTGACAAAGCCAAGTGATGCAGGAGCCTGTGAGACCCACTGGCAGGCCAAGGTCCATGGTATATCTCTGTCCATCAGAGTTCCCTGGTCTTTGCTCAGCCTGAACTACCTTGGAGCTGCTCCAGAAGCCTGGATTTTATATCCATCACATCTCTGGGGCTCTCCTGAAGGGAAGAGTTTGATTTTATGGAGGGGTGCTAAGCTTTCTTTCACCAAACACTCTCCTAAAGGAATGTCTTAGAGCAGGTTTGTTCATCCCAGCCTGTTTTTACCCTCTGACAGTTCTGTTCTGTCACTCAAGGACTCCAGGTACTTCTTTGAGGAATTTTTAACCTCACAAGCATAACTTCTGCCCAATTATTGACTAGTTGCCTCCACAAGCATCCCCAAACTGGCAGGTAGTGCAAGATGTTAAAACTCCACAATACATATATTAAAGTAGTGCCTTTTTTGTGGTCTGATTGTGCTAAATTAATTATCCTATTGCAGCAGGGAGCAATGCCCACGTTGTGCAAATAAAAGCTGCACTGTTTGGCCATTATTTAAGTTGTTTGTTTCTTGCACTTAATCTGTGCAGTAAAGCGAGTGCTTCTTACTGATAATATTTACAAGGCTTAGAAGATACTGAAATAGAATCATAGAATGGTTTGGATTGGAAGGGTTCTTCAAGCTCAGCTCTTTCCTACCACCTCTTCTATAGGAAGGGAACATCCACTGTCCCAGGCTGCTCCAAGCCCTGTCCAACCTGGCCTTGGACACTTTCAGAGATCCAGGAGCAGCCACAGCTTCTTTGGGTACTCTCTGCCAGGGTCTGCTCACCCTCATGGGGAAAAACTTCTCTGCAGTATCTTCCATGCTTAAAAATGTGATATTGAATGGCAAATCTCAGTTCCTGTACCTTTATGCTGTGCACCTCTGAGTGTGGGATTAAGTCATTTGTAATTAAAACCTGTGATGGATTTTACAAGAGGAGCGTGTTTTCTCACTGTGACTTTCCAAGTGCTCATAAAGTAGTTTTTATTAAAATTACCCTGTAAACTTAAAATAGCCTCTCATTAGTTGCTAACAGATATGCTGATATCCAGTGACTCCAAGAAAATGCCTTCATTTTCCACTTTGAAGATGAGCACAGCAAAATCTCGCTGTTTTTTGTGTGGGGAAAAAAACATCTTCTGACTCCATATCACAGTGCTTTTGATTGATTCCTCTCCTTTCTGTGACTGACAGGTTTTGCTCTGTAACCTGTGCCACCTTCCCCAGCTCCTGTCACTTTGGCAGGCACAGATCTGAGCCCCCTTTCCTGCCACTCCTGTGTGGCATGTTGTGATTGCTGCCACTTCTCCGAGCTTCTTCCCCAGCTGCTCTTTAGGGAGCATCCCTGGAAAGCAAAGCCAAGGGAAGACAGTGCCACACTGGGAGATAAAATCCTCTGGTTTGGGTTTTCCTGCTGAGTGCTCTCAGCTACCAGTGGTCATCCCTCAACTAACAGCAAGTGCCAACTCATTTTGAAGCAGTTTGGAGCAGGAAAGTGTTTGGAAGTGCTGGGGGCAGCATCCCTGTTAAAAAACAAAATGGGTTTAGAGCCTTTCGTATGGTTTTGATGCGAAGTGGTGCAGCATGGCTTGAATCAAAAGGGCTAAAATTCTCCTCAACACCCCAAGGGTCCAGGCTCTGCCACCACAGTTCCTTGGCAGAGTGTGTCTGGAACAATCCCAGCCATGCCCGTGGCTGCACTGGCTCTCAGATATTTAGGGAAGCTGTGCATGATGCCTGAGCTGTGCTGGGGCCTTGGATAATGTGCTGGTGTCGAGGTAGCCCCGAGGAAGTTCTCCTGTTGTTATTTTAAACAATATTGCTGAAGACACTTTTGCAAAGGTCAGAGCACTGGGGGGTGGTGGAGGGGAAAGAATTTATTGTTCTGCATTTGTAACCACATTAGGGCTCCCAGCTCGGGCTGGGAGCGCCTGGATGCTACCATAATAGGGAAATTACTGATCATATATTAATCAAGCAGTCGAGGAGCGAGTCAGGAGGGCAGCTTGCTTCATGCACTGCTGAAATGCAGCTCCCTGCACAGCAAAGCTGGTTAAAGGCACAGTGTTTAACTGGGGAAACGAGAGCTGGAAATGGCAGAGGAAATCAAAACCGCGTCATAACAAATTCCCGTTTCAAACTTGGCTGGAGCCTTGCAGCAGGAGCCTGCCACCACTCTGGGCTGAATTTGGGAGGAGGATCTTGGCATCCTGACCTGGAGGAGAGGCTGGGTTAGGGCTGGGTGGGTGATCCCTGCTGGTGGGACACAGGAGCTGGGCTCTGGGGTGCTTGTGCTCCCTTCCAGCTCAGGAAATCCCCAGCCTTGATCCCCAGCACCTTTCAGCTCCCAGAGGCTCCCCCTGGATCTGCCAGTTTAGCACTCCTCAGACACAGCTTCAGCTGGTAAGAGATGAGGTTATAGAGCTGAAATGGCCATTTTTATTTGCTAGGTTCCCAGTTAAACTTGCACAAAGTTTGATCTCCACGTGGGAATGTGAATTAGGGCCTCTGGTTTCATTCCCAGAATGCCTCCCATGAATTATATATCTACCTATGCATCAGTTATGTGTTTGTAAACCATTTTGAAAGGCTGGCAGTGATCCATTGATTACTTTGAAGGTGAGGAATGATTGCTTAAATAATATTAGCATTTAAGGAAAAACAATATTTGTCTCTATATTAATTGTTGAGCAAAATCAATTCATCTGTAGTTGGCTACAATCTACTTGAGAATGCAATTTTTGTAAACTGAATTCGTTGCTGTTTTTTTTCTGTTCCATTATGTTACCCCAATGTACATATTTTTTGTGCTACTTCGTTTATCTTACGTCAGAAATAATATTCCTGTTCTCAAACGTTATTACAACTAGGGAAAAAAAAAGATTAATCAGACATTTCAAAGGCCTCATGCTGAAATAACATTTTTAAAATTATAGAAGAACAACCATTATTTTCTACAGCAAAACTAATTTTTCAAGTTTGAGATAGCAACACCATATTCTGAAAGTAAAGGTCAGTTTGAAAAATAAAAGATTCTGCTTGCCTAATAAGGTCATGTTCTTTATACCAAATTGTAATTTACAGTTGAATCAAATGATATTAATTATTTCTGGCTAGCTTTGAGTGATATTCTGGGGCCAGTTGCTGTAGTTCAGATAAAAATAGTTGTTACATTAAGTCTTATCATTAATGATAACCTTTATTTTTTTTTAACACGGAGCTTTTGAAGTCTTAGGAGGCTGCTGAGCTCCAGGGGTTGCTTTTGAGTTTCACAGATGGTTCCTTTGTGGACTTTCCATTTCCCCAGCATCTTCCACCTTCAAAAACCTGAAAACAAAACCCTGTGTGTAAAGCTGTAATTCCTCACCTTCGAGTGCCTCTCTCCTGACAAACAGAACCAGGAGCCTTGGACTCTGGAAGGTGGCCCTGGAAGCTCTGGGTTCCTTTTGGAGTGATGAAAACAGAGCAGCTTTAGGGATGGAGTCCTTGTCACAAAACGAGCATCTCACCCTGCAGCACTTCTAATGAGCAGGAAGAAAAGTTATTGTTGTTCCTAATCTAATTAGAGAAGAATTCTGTGCTTATTGATGAAGAAGCTGAATGTTAGTGGCCAGGAAGGCCCCTGGCCCTGGGCTGGGTCAGGGATTGTGTGTGCAGCAGGAGCAGGGCAGGGATTGTCCCTGTGTGCTGCCCTGAGAGCCCCTCGAGGGCTGTGTGCAGCTGTGGCTGCTGCAGGAGAGCCCTGCAGGGGCTGGAGCTGGGCAGGGCAGGGAGGGAGCCGGGCAGGGGCCGGAGCCCCAGCGGGGCCGGGGGAGCCGGGCAGGGGCTCAGCCTGGAGCAGAGGAGGCTCAGGGGGCCCTGCTGGTTCTGCACAGCTCCTGCCAGGAGCCTGGGGGAATCTGCAGCCCCCAGCCCTGGGCCAGCCCAGGAGGAGCTGGAGCTGCTGGGGAGAGCCCAGAGCAGGGAGCAGGATGAGCAGAGGCTGGAGCAGCTGTGCTGGGAGGAAAGGCTGGCACAGCTGGGATTGTTCAGCTGCACAGGAGAAGCTTTGGGCTGAGCTCAGGGTGGCCTTGCAGGTCCTGCAGGAGCTGGGAAAACAAAGAAAATTTACAAGTACCAGGGGGAATGGCTTCAAACTGACCTAGGTTTAGGTTAGATATTAGAACAAATTCTTTACTGTGAGCTTAGTGAGGACCTGTAACAGCTTGCCCAGAATTTTTATGGATGTCCCATCCCTGGCAGTGCCCCAGGCCAGGTTGGACATTGGGCTTGGAGCAGCCTGGGGCAGTGGGAGGGGTCCCTGCCATGGCAGGGGGGGCTCTGGATGGGTTTTAAGGTCCCTTCCAGCTCAGACCATTCCATGATTCTATATTCCATGATTCCCCTAAAAATGAGTCTTTTACTTCCTCACCCTCATGTAGATACAGAGGGGAAAGAATGGCCAACATCAACTCTTGGCTTTTAAAACTCTTGCTTGTGAGGAGTTGAGTGTGGCCTCCCCACCCCTGAGCATCCATATATTTTGTCCAGCTGGCTGGTTGCTCTGTGGAGTCTGGGCACATAAAATGACTCTTCCCACCACATAAAGATAATGCTCCACATGGATGTCAACATCCATGTGATTCCTGCCTTTTGGTCCTCTTTAATTAGAGGCTGTTCTGCCTCATTGGGCAGGCTGGTGTAATAGCTTGGGATAAAGATTGTCACAGCTTGAAAAATCTTTGGAGCAGTGGGAGGTAATGATCCTGCCTGAGGCAAAAAAACGCTTCTGGCCTGTTATGGGGCACTGTAATTCTGTCCCACACTCCACTGAATCTTTTATTCCCAAATGCTGCAATTTAGCCCCTGAAAAATGCAGTATTTTTATGAGTGTGTTCCATCTTCGGTCTGGTCCCATAATTCCTGTTAGAAGTGACAGGCTGAGCAGGGGCAGAGGATGGCACCTGAGACATGAAATGCCAGTTAGAGGCTCCAGCCTGTGTGATTTTTCGTGCTGAATTGTTTTCCAGAATGTGACAAGCAATTTCTGTTACATCTGGAAGATGGGAATTTCTGAGAATAAAGACTGAGTCCCCTCTTCCACCCCACTAACCTTTTCCCTTCCCTGAGCAGTTTTGGGCAGGACTAGTCTGTTTAGGCTGTGTTCAAATGTCACAAAACACTGCTTTAAACTTTTGGCCCATATGGAATAAGCAGTGCTTCCTTTTCCCAGCATTGTCACAATTCATTTTATTTCATAGTTGTAAAGTAAATGAAAGAAATAGCTGGAGGCACATTCGTGAATAATTACATTTGCACCACATTTCTTCAGAGTTTGATGGGTAGATTTGTGTGTAAGATTTTATTGTTTTCCTTCAGCTTCATTATCCATCCAGTGTTTGCCATGGATCACGAGGTGCTGCAGCAGATCATGGAGACAGCATTCTAATGCTGAGTGTTTCATCTGGAAAGGCAATACATAGATCTCTTTTTTTTTTTTCAGTTGCAACAGTGCAAGATGATGGGAGACTTGGAAAGCAGCTCATTAGTGGCTGTTTCAGGCTCTCCTGCTGGGATGAGTGCTGCCTGTGGTGAGGGAAAACCTGTGCCCTATAAATTGTCTGTGACTTCAGCCCTGCAGGGTGATGGTGCTGCGGTGTGGGGAGCCCCTTGGCAGCAGCAGCTGATGTTGTGCTCCAAGGAGTTTGCCCCACCACTGATGAGATTTGCCTCAATTGGCACCAGAGCCAGTCCATGTGAATGTGTGATTTTGGAAAACTCACTGGATAGCAATGTTTTGTTGTGGCCAGCAGCTGCTGGAATGGGATTGTTCACCTCTCCTGCTGGCAGTCATCAGAGCCCAGCAGGGACATGCCCTGACTGCCCTGGTTTGGCAGGGTGTGTTCAGAAGGGTCCAGCAAAGCACGAAGAAATCTCTCAGAGAAAGCCTTGAAAATAGCTGAGTGCAGTGGGAAGGGTTAGGGGGATTTGTTAATCATGGTGCTAATGAAAGCAGATCTCCCCTCAGAAAGCAGAAAATGCAGGCCAGGGCTTATCAAGCCCCTCTGAATCCTGTGAAATCACAAGGAGGTCGTGAGTTTAAGACTGCTAACAGCAGTTTTGTTTTCCCAGGTTTTCTCGTGGGGGTGGGTGTAGTCCAGGGATCCACAGATATCCATGTGGAAAGAACCATCATGTAATTTAGAAAGTGAAGATACCAGCAAAAGGTTGTGTGTGGAGGGAACCCTGATCCACTTTTGCAACCACAAGAAAAGTAGCCTGGAAGAATGTTCTTTGTTATCAGAATGGTTGGCCCCCACCAGCAGGAATGAAAAAATCAAGTCGAGGAGTAAAACCTGTGCCAGTGCTTACCTGTGCTCTGACCTGCTGAGAGCGAGAATTTCCTGGGGTTTCAGACCATTCCCGAGCTAATTATCCCTTGTGAAAGGAAAACCAGGAGTGGGAGATGGTGCATGGAAGAAGAGCATTTCTACAGGCTTGCTTTCAGCTCTCTGCAGAAATTTAATGATTTGAGGACTCAAATCCAACAGCCTGCACGCTCGAGATACGTGAACAGCTACTGACAGGTGAAAGGCAGTGTGGCCTGGGTGCATATGGAGTAGGAAGGGTGCAGAAGGGTTTTTAGTCCTTTTGTCAGTGCAGTGAGGTGATTTCTGGTCTGTGCAGGTCCTGAGCCCAGGCTGGGTTTTCATTGTAATTAACTGGTTACAATTCTTAATCTGTAGAATCACAGAATGGTTTGGGTTGGAAGGGACCTTAAAATCACCTGGTTCCAGCTCCCCTGTCCCGAGGGAGTTGGAACCCCTGCTCCTAACCAGTAAAACCATGGAGTTTGCAGGGTGTGGTACTTCTTAAATCACAAGGCTGCTTTTAGGAAAGCAGCTCAAGGTAAAAGCCAAAATTTTATTCCTTTAGACAAAGTCCGAGCTGGCACCCCACTGAATTTTCTCTCCAGATTGACAATCCATCTGTTAAAGTATCTGTGTTGTGACAGGTATCAATAGAAAATGGCTTGGGGAGAACTCCAAGAAAATCCACTCCCAAAATTTGGGAGAGACCCAATCCAGCTCTTTTCAGTTTAATGCAGGACTTAAACTCTTTAAGCAAATATGTCTGTGCAGTGATATATATATAAATATATATTCTCTATGTATGCAAAACTGGATGGACCATACACATATAAAAAAGTGAAATATGGGCATAGGGAGAAAAAAATTATACAGGTATGTCTATTACATTGTATATAGATAGTGCACATGTTGTTTTATAATTTATATTATGCACATATGTGTAATCATTATATTTCCCTACCATCTGCTAATTATGAATTTCTTCATTAGTCATATAAATTTCTTTGCCCTTTTGAACACTTCTGATTTCTTAATTACAAGTTTAAGTCATGGCTGAAAACTTCTCGTCCTACCATTTCTCAGTGGTGATAGGAAAATAGAAATATAGGAAGAGCTCATATGGAATTTTGGTTTTGATTTCAACAACAGTGGGTCAAAAAAAAAAAAAAAAAAAGGAAGTCAAACCTTAAGACATTGTAAAATATTGTATTACAGTTGATTCTAAGGCAGTGATGAGGATACATGTCAAGCCAAGATTTAAGTGTCCTGGAAATTCTAGAGACAAATCACACTAAATGCTGCATTTTCCTCAAGTCTTAACGTGAGATTGCTGAGTCACTGTTGCAAGTTAGGATAGTGCTAAAACTTGGCTGTAATAGGAAATGAGCTGTACAAGCCAGATTTCATCAAGAGGTACAAACCCAATTGTGTCTATTCATCCACCCATCTGGTTTTCCCAACTGGCATTTCCAGAGGACAGTAATTAATACACTGAAAGGCTCAAATCGATGGATAGACTCCACTTTTACTGTTGGGTTGCCTTTAACCCATAAATACCAAATCAAAATCAGTTCCAGTTTCTCCTTGTCTGTGTCACTTCTGACCTTCATGTCCCCTTCCCCATGGAAGATAAACTATAATTGTATTTCTGTGCTTAGGGTGGTTGTATTGCTTCAGTAGTTACACAAACCATGCAGATTCTCGGATTTAATGACACGATTCTGTGACTTAATGACATAAAGTTAATGGATTGATTTTCTTCCACAAAAATCTTTGTTTTGATAGCTTAGCTTTTCATTAGCCTGTGTAATAAAACTTGGTGAGCTCCCAAGCTGTTCTTTTAATCCAGATTTTCTTTCTTCTTCCATTTTCATCTTTCTTCTTAAATGTTTTCTAAATAAGACAAAATACTAAGTGAACATTTCTCTTACATTAGCATAACTGTGTTTATTTGGTTGTTGCAGTTAAAATAAAATGAGTATGGAATATTGCAAAACTTTCTTTTTAAATATTTTCTCAGTTTAGAGTGGTCCATAGAAAATGAGCAAAAAAAATGAGTTCTGAGTAAGAACAAGAAGTAAAGGTGAGAAATACTGCAGGACTCATGCTAAAATAATGGAATGGGATCCCTGATTTTTAATTGCAGGACGGAAACAATGGGGGATAAGCTTCTTTTCATTTTACCAATTCATTGAAAGCGTTGCCTTTATTTGCATTAACGGTACTCGGGGCGAGCATCCTGGCGGTATCAATGTCAAGAATGAAAAACTATTAATTAATTTAAGATTTGAAAGTGGTTCAAAATGGTTGAATTCCCCCTGCAGACTCCTGTTGTGACGTTCACTGCAGGCTGGCACACAACAGTTACATAAGTGAGTTCAGCAAACGAGTTTATGGGGAAAAACTCGGTGCCGTGCCGAGGTCAGTGGGGCTCCACTGGCTCAGTCCAGGCACTTCAGGGTTACCTTTGCAACCAGGGCAGGAATTTTGCCAGGGCTGCACTTTTAACTTACAGGTGTGGGAAGGAGAATTCAGCAGAGTCAGCTGGGCTGGCCACGTGGAGGCTGAATGCAGCTGAAGGGAAAGCTGAGGCCTGGGAATAAAGGAAGGCAAAGAGCCAAGGATGGAGGATGAAAGACAAGAGCAGAGCCTGGAGAGGAGTGAGGGAAGCAGCACAGTGGTGGAGAGATTGGACATAAATGATTCAAAGGGGAAGAGCTGTGCCTGTTGGAAGGGATGAGACAGGAAATGAGTAGAAAGGATGGAAATTAGCCTTAGGAAGTATTCTCTCTTCCTCTCATGTTGGAGGTGTGGTAAGAACAGGGTCTTAATGCCTCTGCTGTAAAATATTTTAATCTGGCTTTTTTTTTTTAGAGTAAACATAGAATAATTTCGTTTGGAAAAGACCTTTAAGTTCTCCCTGAGAACTCCCTAGAGGCTGACCTGGAACAGAGGCTAGACAGAGCAAAAGGGTAAAGCAGGGATTTGTTAAAAGGCCTCACTGGGCACACCTGGGCAGCACCAGAGCCCGTCTGAGCCACACCCAAGGTGAACCCAAAATGGGCACAGAATGCATTCCTGGCCACGAGGGCCCAGCCTTGGATCAGTTCTGGTCCATTTGCAGATTGGAGTTACTTGTGCAATTACAGCTTCAGGTTATGAAGCTCCATCCTTGTTTTTCCTTCTCACTTCACCATTGGTTTTGTTCTTGGGCCCGAAAGTTGTCCTTGGTCCCAAACTAGAGGAGGAGTTGTTTTGTCTGTCTGTTTTGAGAAGAGAGCTCAGTAGCACTGAATATGAAACCCAAAGCTACCCACCAGAACAGCCCAGAATCTAAAAAATATTAAAGCTAAAACTTAAGGCATCACCATGTGGGAGAGAAGAGTCCCTCTGTCCCTCACTGTTGGCCCCCTGTGCTGGGGGTCTTGCCCAGATGCTGGATGAGTGCTGAGCACCCTTTGGATGTTGCTCCTCAGTGCCCAGCTCCCCACAGGGCTGTCACAAACTCTCTCACTGGGAGGGGGTTGATGAGACTCATCCCAGGCTTTTTCCCTGAATCTGCTCCCCATTGCCATGGCTGTGTCTGTTGATGCCTTTTCCTTGGTCTTAAAATTGAGAGCCAGCTACAGTTAAGGGATAAAGAGCTTCTACCTCGGTATTTAATGAGGATCTTTAGGAAGAAGGAGAAAGAAGCAGAATTTGCCACCTGTGCTGTTCAGTGATTATCCCTGTCTGAAAAACCTGTTGATGTTTCTGTTCTGTTTCCTTTGAGCAGATGGGCAAAAGAAGGTCCAAGAGGAGTTTGACATAGACATGGATGCTCCAGAGACAGAGCGGGCGGCCGTGGCGATACAGTCCCAGTTCAGAAAATTCCAGAAGAAAAAAGCGGGGTCCCAGTCCTAGTAGCTACCTCACAGCGCAAAACAAAGCAACCCTGAGATGATTTATCAAGATCAGAAATAACACAAAGATGCATGTACAGAAATTATCAATATTTAAAACCCCATTGGCAGATAACAACCCATGAGCTTGTGTGCGACTTCATCCCAGATGTTTCACGCCCATTATCCTCTGTAACTCACCATTTTACTTGATGTTGTAATAAAAAGTTAGGGTGAAGTAATTAAAGTGTCTGCCTTCATCTGTCTTTCCATATTAATCCAGCAAGTGCAGCGTTACAAATGAACCCAGCCCAGATGCCTGTTTCCCTCTCCACCTAAAGCTCGGAGTCATAACAGCACCGTATGTTGCAGGGATTTTTGCTGAGGGATGAGATAGATGCAGCCCTGCTTCCCTCATTTGGAGAATTCCAGCTGCCAGCAAAATGTGAAAATAAAATTACTTCCTTGTAATGAGCTGAAAGTAAAAAGAAAAAAAAAATTAATAAAAAGTTGCAGACAGAAGCTGGCATGAGGGGTGTAGGAAGCAGGGAGCAGTTTATTTTTGTCTTGCAAGTGTGTCAATAAAGTGGTTTGAGTGGGGGAATTGTGCCTGTCCTTCCTCTTTGCATGATAACATTCAGAGATCTTGGACTGCATTGACTGTTATGGAAAGAAAATAATAAACCAGACACAAAATACCTTTGGAAGTTTGGGATTGATTTTTGTCTGTAAAAATAGAAACTGACCGTCTAAACTCTATTTCTTGCTGCAGCTTTTCAGTCTCTACATAGCCAACAACTGTTTCTGTGCTGTCTCTCTATTTCCATATTATTGCAGTATTTGAGGAGTAAATCAGAGCAGGTTTCCTGTGTCCATTTGCCCTGTTCTGTATTCAGCTTTGAGCCCCTTTATCGCTGTGTTAGCCCAGCTTTGGATCAACAAAAAGCAGCTACAGACGTGTCTGAAACTGGGAAACGAGTGGTGACAGCCTGCCAGCCTTTCAGGGGGACAGATCCAGGTGTCATTCCCAGCTCTGCCCAGGGGGATCCTTTTCTTCCTCTCCCACCTTCCACAGGACCCTCGATCACCAGGGCAAGGGACAAATGCATCGTTAGTCACCTTTAAACAGAAAGGCAGAGCAGGGGGCAGGAATAGAGGGAAAGGGGGCATCTCACACCCTTCCCACAGGAGCCCCTCAGGGCAGTGAGGCTGGAGAGCTGCAGAGCTGTGGGATGACAAAGGAAAAGGAAAAACCACCTGCAGGTTTAGGCACTTGTGATGCTGGGCATCGTTTGAGTGCTGGTGCCAAGAGCTCTGGCCCCGTGCTGGTTACAGGGAGCCCTCAGGGATGCTGAGCAGGAGAAATCCTGTGGGCAGTGAAGAAAACATGTGCAAACACAACTTGTGAGCTGCTTGAGACTGGGTGGGAAGGCGCTGAGTTTTTTAGGACTCATCTTGGGGGGCAACACCTAAATGCTGCCCTGATCCTGCCTGTGTCAGGTCCTGGCCCTAGGCATGACTTCCCCACTCATCACCTGCAAAGTCAGCATCCTCCAAGCTGCAGCTCAGTGCTTTCATTATTTTTTTAATCAGTGTTGTCCTCTGCATTAAAGAACTTCACAAATAAACCTCAAATAACAGGGCTGCTGTGCTCAGAGTGTGGTTGGTGGAGGCCCCGGTTCCCCCACTTGTCTTTCACAGCGACTGCTCACCATATAATAATAGCCTAAGCATAATAATGTAAAAATTGTAATGGCTTTGGATTGTTTTGGTGCCATTTTGTTTAGATGAACATATATTTGTAATAAAAGACTGTATTTGTGTTCTGCATTATGTCATTTGAAACAGCATGAGCTCTGTAATGGCTACTTAATTGAATAAAAACTATGGGTAAGCACTGGGCTTTTATATTTGATCTGACACTCCTTGGACTTAAATTTCCTACACAACAGGAATAATCATATGGTTGGGACACAGAGAAAATGATTGCATTATTGAAGCACAGCAATAGGGGCTGTTAGTAAATGAATTATGGCTCTTTCAACAGCAGGGCTTTTCTTCAATGTGAAGTTCAGAGTGCATCTTATAGACACAGCCCTAATGTACAGTGAAACATAATGAGGAAACAGTGTCTGGCATGAAATTTGGAATAATTGTGGCTGTCAGACAATTTCCATTTTATGTAAATGTGTTTGCACCCAGTCTCAGTTCATATTCCCAGGAGAGCTTTCTTGCTCCTCAGTCTTGCTCTTCACTCATCCTTTTCCCATATCCAAGGTGACAGCTGTTAATTTCTTTTCTTACCACTAACTCATGCTTTTCAATGACCTGTCTGGGTTTGGCTGAGGTGAGAAAAGGAGTTAGATTCAACCAGGGTGGGTAAAGGAGGACAGTTAAATATTCCAGGGATAATGTGGGTCTTTTAACTCCCAGACACTCACTGAGCTCTGCCTAACTGTGAGTAATGCAGTAAAGGAAAGAGAGATTTAAATTAGGGGGGTATCTGTGCTGATTACCCCAAAGTTCCCATAGGTAACATGGAGGAATATTCAGAGCAGTCAATTTAGCAGGAAATGGGGTTATGGCTCCCACCACCAACACCCACACCCTCCCCAGACACAGCCATGCTGCCTCTGCTCCAAATTGCTGCCAGATTGTCCCAAAAGAGAAGAACCTACAGCTGAGTGATCAGAACAGCTGCCTGAGCCTTTGAAATCCTTAGTTCACATCGTTGCCTGGACCGTAAAATAACCTGTGGAAGTAAACACAGAGGAGACCAATAGAAGGAACCAAAAGCCATCCAAAATCACAGGAATGCCCACACGAGGGAAACAGCAATGTGGAGTCTATCAAGTTAAAGACAGAAAAGCAAGCCACAGCCAAACCTGTGGGGGAAGTGGGGAAGTGGAGGTTTTACAGAAAGTAGAAATGAGTCTTGGATTAATGCCCAGAGCAGAGGCTCCCACAGCTCAGTCAGAGTTTGGAGCAACCTGGCAAAATCACAGAATCATAGAATCGAGCCATGGAATGGGTTGGGTTGGAAGGGTTGTTAAAAATCATCTCTTTCTAACCTCCTCTGCCACAGGAAGGGAACATCCACTGCCCCAGGCTGCTCCAGCCCCAGTGTCCAGCCTGGCCTGGGGCACTGCCAGGGATCCAGGGGCAGCCACAGCTGCTCTGGGCACCCTGTGCAGGGCCTGCCCACCCTCCCAGGGAGGAATTCCTTCCCAATATCCCATCTGGACTGACCCTCTCAGTACCAACAGATCAATACCACCACATCACCCAGACTGCAGCAGGTTCACCCATGGCTGGTGGAGGAGCTCAGATGCACAACACCTGCCTTGTTCAAACCATAGCTCCCCCAGCTCCAGGGAGAATTAATAACATATTTTAGAAATGTTACTTAGAAAAGGCTCTAGCAGAATTCAGAGATTTCCAAAGAGCAACTTCATTAGGAGTCTTGAGAGAGAAGCAACGACATGATGTAATACAGCCATGATACATCACCACTGGCCTCACACAGCTGTGATTCCCAAACCTGCTGCTGCTGGAGATGACAGGTGGAAATTGGTAACCCAGGGGCACCTGGATTTTCCAGAAGTTTTAACAGGACTGCCTTGAGTGCCTCTCAGAGGAGCTGAGGTGTGGGAACAAATGGTCCCACAGAAAAACAAGTGAGGTGACAATTTGTTATACAGGCCAATGGTCACAGCCCCAAGGCTGCCAGAACTCAAGGATTGTTTGGACAGCACTCTTGGGCTCAGGGTGGGATTTTGGGATGTCTGTGCAGGGCCAGGAACTGGACTTTGATGATCCCTATGGGTCCCTTCCCACTCAGGATATTCCATGATTCTAGAATTATTTTTTCAATATTAGCTCTATACAAGTTTTCAAAGCCTGATGGAAAAGCAGAATGTACTACCAATATGATGAAATTAATATTTAGACATCTCTCTTCTGGAAGCATTTAAATGCAAATATCCCTCTCAATCTGAAAACAGCTGAAATCCCTTGTATTGGTTTATGTGATCAAGTCAATCTTCAGAATGGAAAGAGCCAGGAATTTCCCCTCAAAAGAGAAGCTATGCCATTTCTAATCCATTAAAGTCTAGCCACGAATGGGTTATTTAGCTCAATTCTTAAATTAAGGCAGTGCATATTTTTTTTGCTGTTTTTTTTTTTTTTAATCCCTAAACTCTCCCTGACAGATGGTCTCCTGCCTTTTAGTATCTCTAGTGATGGTAAGGCTAAAACCTTCCTTGGCAGCTTGTTCCAGGGCTGAACTTTTCTTAAAGCTATAAAGGTTGGTTTGTGCTTAAAACCTAAATCCTCCCTCCTGCCATTTAGATTAATTTGTTCCAGTCCAGCTATACCCAGTTTCCCTAATCTTATCTTGTAGGTCTCCTTTTCAACCCTTTTAGTTATTTTTTGTTATTCTCCTTTGAACTCTGCCAATTTATCTGTGTGCCTGGAATGAAATGCAGCCATCCAGATGAAATGTACCCAGTGCCAGGCACAGCAGCATAATTATCTCCACTATTTTACGAGTGACGAGCCCCTCACCACAAATTTACATGGCTTTTGGCATTTTTTGTGATGGCATTATTTTGGTGGCTTGTAGTCAGAATGTGATTTCCCAAGAATATGGATGGAGCTGCTCTATGATCTCTCTGGCTGGTCAGGATTTCACCTTCTTTTTTTTCTGCAAAAGAGTACTCTGGCTGTAAAACATCCTCTTTTAAAATTTTATAATCCCCCTGCACCTCTGCAATACTGGGATGACACAGAAATCTGGGTAAATGTCTTTATCTGTGGCACTTTTTCTTTCAAATAAGGCAGGAGCTGTAATAGTTTCAAATTTTTTTTTTTTATGCTTTCCCATTTTCTGTCACTAAATAATTACAGTCAGGTGCAGAGGCTTCATTGATCTCTAAATCAACCTTTTTTGGAAACTCAGAAAAGGTTTCAATGACTTTCTATTTTATTCTGAAAAGTTAACTTGCCTTTACTGGTGATGACTAATTATTTGATAAGAAAAGTCTTCATATCCACGGCTAAAAATAGCTTTTGAAATAAGCCTGAGGACTCTTGTCCCTTCTCAGTGCGTTGTGATTTAATGATCTTTTCACAAAGGCCAAACTGATACTATTACTCACATTCCGTGGTAGTTTCCAGCACGAATATTCCTGCAGAAATCATCAGGACTAATGTGACAAAGGGAGGGGGTGGGAGCACATGATCTGTTGGCCTCATCAAGTACACAAAGTACAGTGACTTTCTGTGCTTGGTTTGCACATCTTGGCAAAATTATATCCCTGTATTCCTTGAGCCGTTGTAATTTCTTGTTGGGAGCCAAGCCTGTGTTTAATAGAGTGAATTCTTGAAAAAAACCCAAACCCAGCAGATGATGGCAATGATTAATAACAGAAACAATGATTACTACAGCAAGGGGAAAACTGACAGGTTTCCAGATTTCTGGCATCACAAGAGCAGCTGGTGACAGGCAAGGGGGAATGGCTTCAAACTGGAAGTCAGCAGGTTTAGATGGGATATTCGAAAAAATTGTACCCTGGGAGGGTGGGCAGCCCTGGCACAGGGTGCCCAGAGCAGCTGTGGCTGCCCCTGGATCCCTGGAGGTGCCCAAGGCCAGGTTGGATTTTTTCTTGGAGCACCTGGGATGGTGGGAGGGGTCCCTGCCATGGCAGGGGTGGAATTTCATGATCCATGAGACCCCTTCCAACCCAGCCCATTCCACAGCTCCATGATCTCAGTGCAGACCGTGCACACGAGCCACAGTGGCACTTTCCTTTGTGTGGCATGGGCAGAGCTGTCACCCTCCTCCTGCTGCTGTGACCAAAGCCAGCTGCAGGGGCAGCAAACTGTCTCCCCTCTCACCAGGGACATTTCTGGCCACGTCCCTGCCCAGGGCTGGCACCATCCTCTTGCTGTGGTGAGTAACAAACGACACAATTTCCTCATTTAGCACATGATCTGACTCCAATTTATTCAAACAACTGACCCCTTTTTATACCTTTTTGGACAGGCCACTCTCCTTGGTAGGGAGAGTGACAGAACTCTTCACCCCATTGGCCAAAGCCAGGAGACATCAGAGAAAATCTGTCCCACAGAAAGAATCCAAACCATTAAACATTGGTTGCAAAAACAATGGCAATGTTTATGTTCAAACTGTGAGAACAGACCTTCCAAAACCAAAACATCACAAAGAAATAGAACCTAGAAACTTAGAAACTTCAGGCCTAAGAAAACCAGACTACACCATCCCACTTTCCCACCTCTGCACAGGGGATGCAGCGTGGGAAAAAACAAACAACTCAGACCAGTCACACAGAATCACACAGAACCACAGAATGACTAGGTTGGAAGAGACCTCCAAGATCATCGAATCCAACCCAGTCCTGCAAACCTTGAGGTGGAGTCTTTTAGGGGCTGATGGGGCACACACCTGCCTGCCTGGCTGGGTGACCTGAACAGGCAAATCTCACTGCCAAAACCGGCAAAAAAGGCCAAAATAGGCATCAGCACTAGAGCTTGGAGCTGCTCAGGCACGGGGCTGGGCAGTCACTGCCCTGCCCTAGAGCCCAGAGCAGCCCCAGCATCGGGAACCACTCGTCAGGGCAGAGATGGAGGGGAGGGAGGTGGCAGGGGATTCCTGCAGTGGGAAGAAGGGCAGGCTTTAGGAGAAGGTGGAGGGGTCAGGTGTAATAACAGCACTTTAAGGGGGAGGCACAGGGCGTGGGCAGAGGATGCTGGCAGGAGGGGAGGGGGGCAGGGGTGGGAGGTGGTTTTGTGATTTTGCTGATGCTGAGGAGCTGCAGCTCCTCATTTCCCACTCACTCTCGTGCTGATGGGGATTCAGAGTGGCCCTGGAGTTGTGTGAGGTGTGGTGCTGTCTCCAGGGCTGCCTGGGGAGCAGGACCCAGGTTATGCAGGCGGCTGAGGATCACAGCTGCGCGCTGAAATTCCGGCAGAGTTAAAAATAAAAGCCTCACTGTTTGATCACCCAGCCTGTAGTTTGCCCTCTAGACTTGCTCCTGACATATGGTGCCTACAGCCTCTGGAGAGCACCCAAACCACCTCCTGCATCCCAGGTTTAAAAAGTGAATTGGGAGACATCATCTGTGGAGAAATTAAAGTCATTGTTCACGGGGAAAGCAATTTTATTCCGCTAGAATTCCTGTGCCATCAATGTGCCCCCGTTCACAAAGGCCTTTTCTTTACAAAGGATAAGCTGAGGCAATCAATTGTTTTTATCTGGTAAATGAAAATGAATAAAATGCAATTTGGGTGTAGGTAAACAGAGAAGTCATTTTCCACTCAGCATTAGCTCACATCTCAATGGACATTAGCCCTGGGTTTATTGAAAGACAGGTTATTGCCTGGGACATTGGGATTTTAGTGGAATGGAACACAAACTCCAGTTTATTGACATCTGCTGCATAGCAAAAAGATGGATGATTAGCTCCTCTATTTCTGCTCTTTTCCAGAACTGCTGTGTGGATGCCCACAAGGGGAAAGCTTGGATTATGCATCATATTCTTCATACTTCTATACAGAAGAAGTTAATGGTCCTTTCACAGGAGCACTTTCCATTAATACAAGTTTTCTTGGCATCACAGAGCTACCTGCTTTTGCTTCGTTCTCACAGATGTATATGACTTAGTGCCTGTCATCTGAATTAAAAGTCCATTATCTTGATTCTGTGCTGCACATTGATATTGTAATCCTGCACGCTTTGTAGTCAATAGTACTAATTTTCAATAGTATTTTTAGTTTAGAGCTGCCAAAGCTTCAAGGACTGGCAACAAAGCAGAAAGTAAAAGTAAAAAGAATAAAAGAAATCCTGAAAGTATCCAGCCAGGAGGGGAAATTCTCTCGATTATTTTTTTTTTTTTTTTTTTGCCTGCACAGAAAGAGATAATTTTCCTTTGAGGAAATAACCCCCCAAATGGTAAACATCCCTTTTTCATCTGCACAGCATTTCCTCCAGTGCCAGTGCAGTCAGAGCTCGGGCTTGCATGCACAGCAGCGGGGAGCAGCTGCTTCCCTGGCTGCACCAGCACGACAGAAACCTTGTTCCTGCCCTTGATTTTGATTTTCCTCAGGTGCCACCTCACTGCAGGGCTGCAGCATGAGGGAGGATGTGCTCCATAAAGGTGAGATACAACCCCTGGAGCTGCCTCCCTGCTCCTGGTGCTGGAAGTTATCACCTCAGGATTTATCTCCCCGTGGCTGAGAGGCTGCTGGAGCTCAGCCTCCCTTGCTGGGGGAGGGCAGGGGGCTTCAGGATGTGCCAGGGGAGGTTCAGGCTGGGCATCAGGAGGAATTTCCTCTGAAATTCAGGCCTCCCAACTGAAGGGACTGTGAAACATTGGGACAGATGTTCAGGGGGCTGTGCCCAGGGGGGTGGGCTCTGGCTGCAGCAGCACTGACACAACCAGAGGGCACAGACTCAACCTGCACCAAGGGAACATTAGGCTGCATACCAGCAAAAAGCTTTTCACAGAAAGAGAGAGAAAGTGCTGGAATGTTCTGCCTGGGGAGGGGGTGCAGTGCCCACCCTGGGTGTGTTTACACCAGCCTGGCTGGGCACTGGGGCTGGATGATCCTGGAGGGCTCTGCCAACCTGGGATTCTGGGTGATTCTGTAATTCTGTGAGGTGTCCAAGCACATGGCACTCAATGCTCTGGGCTGGTGGCAGGGTGGGGATGGGTCACAGGTTGGACTCAATCTTGGAAGTGTTTCCAACCTTGCTGCTGGGATTCTGAGGCTCTGCAGGCACAGGGGGGCAGCCCTTGGGCTGCTTTGGTGAGTTGTGCTGTGTCCCCACCCAGCCAGACCTGAGTGAAACTGTAATACATGACACGAAACAGGTCACCCTCCGTGTGTGTGGAAGCCACTGCTTCACCCAAAAGGATAACCCATCAGAAAACCTCGAAGACATCCCCACCTGCTTGCCACTCCTGGAGTGTCCTTCTCCCTCTCTGCCCTGGAAAGAGCTGACAATAAGCAGGTGATGGATCTGGGACTTGCAAAATGCCACTGAAAAATGTTTTGCAGCTCAGGAATATAAATCCACGTGGCCAAGGAGGACTCATGCACACAGAAAGTTTGGTTTCTCAGCTCTTCCAGGTTTTCAGGGCATGCCTTGGTTATCGTGGCATGACCAGGCATGCTCTTGGGTTGCTTGTTCTTTTGTCCTAGCAACTGAATTTCACTCTCAATTTTCCTGCTGCTTCCTGCTAAAGCATTCCCAGCTGAAAAGCTTTTCTCCTGATACACTACATAAGGCTTGATTGGGTTGCTGGAGCCAACATTAGTATTTTTAGACAATGGTCCACAGCCTCTGAGGCAAATCAACTTTAAAAGGTTACTTTTGTTTGTGTGCTTTAGGCTATTCTGTTCCCTCTTGTAACTCCCTTCTCCTGTGCTCTGTCAGCAGCAATATTCTTTAGGTGAGATGATTAGTCAAGGCCACTTAATTCCTTTTGCCTCTCTCTTCTCTGACATAAAACCTGTTGATTCCCACTGAAAAAACATCTGATCTGTTGGCTATTAGGAACTTTTGTATTCATGAGCCTAGGAGTTAGGTATTGTTAAAAAATATACTTTCCAGTCTTATCATTTCTTAAAAAAACAAAACCAAACCAAAAGACCAGTCATTTTTGTTTTCCCCTTAAAATATCCATCAAATTAAAACAAAAGCAAGACTTGCCCAGCTTATGTAAAGCTGGATTGCACTTCACACTGTATTTTTGTGCATTATTAAGTTTACTGAAGTCTCAGGGGATGAAATTTGCAAAAGCAAGTACCATTTAAAGTCATTGGCACTCGTGCACTTTAATCCCCTGGGTGCTTTTGCAAATCTTTCACAGACTGTGTAAATGTGCCATATTCAACTGCAGCAACTCTGTGATGGATGAGGCTTCTGCCAAGCAGGGAGATTTAGCAGAGCCTCTCTTGGTCGTGCATTTCACTGTTATTAACAAGCTCTCACCTAGAGCGAAATAAATCTGACTTAATTTGCACCAGCTTCCAGTTATTAGCCATCCATTTGTAAATATAGCTGCAGTGACATCTGATTGTTTTTTGAGATGTCTGTTGCATCAGAAACAAAGCCAAACAAATTCTGCCTGGTTACATATCAGCATCTATTATCTGCTGTGGAGGGATTGCACTGCAGAGAGAGTTGGGAGGAACTCAGGAGGAACAGGACCTTTTCCTGGTGCTGAAATGCCCTTTTTTAGACAGCAAACCAAGCTGACCCACTGCCTATTTAGGCCCTTCCTCAGGCTTTAGTCTGGCTTCCAGCCCTTGGAAGTGTCCAGCCCCCTCCTGCAGCGAAGCCACCTCAGTTTGGTGAGATGGAGAGGAGTTTATCCCATTTCCAGATGGAGCTGATCCAATCCACTGCTCCTCCCTGATTTATATCCAGCATCCACATTCACTGCAGCAGGGTTTATTTTAGAAATGCTCATTTGCTACCAGAGGTAAATAGTTAATAGACTGGAAAGTCACAATTAATGGAGACTTGGAAGCACATCCAATAAACCCCTCAATGACCTGGTGCTGGAGGTGGGACCCTTGCAAAGCAGTTTTCACCAAAGTTGGGAGAAAATGAGGAATTAGTCAATGATGCTGAAGACATCACTTTTAATGAGGATGTGAGGCTGCATTATATAACCCAGGGTATTTATGACTTCATGGCAATTTAGGGATTTTCATTCTGCAGTCGAAAATTAGTTGGGGATCATAACTGAGAAACTGACAATTTTTACAGGATCCTTCTTCCTCTAACCTGAAAAGAAAGAAAAAGAGCTCATTGCTACAGCCTGACACTGACACAGCCTGATCACTTCTCTGATTAAAACTAAGGCCAAATATTTCAGAGAAATCTGTTTCTCGCCTACATACAGTCAACCAAGTTAATTGATCTAAGAGAGAGTTTTTTCCAAATACCCTATTCAGCAGAATAACCCTGCTGTTCTCCCACTTAGTGCAACATGAGAGGTTCTGGATTCAGCTGAAGTTTTAGCAGAGTGCACTGCACCTCTGCTACCTTACCTTGGTAAGAGCTGCATTGCTAAAATAAGAAGCAAGTTGCAGTCTCTGAGGTTAAAAGTTCTTTTTCTCTCTTTTTTCCCCTCGTTTGTGGGTTTTGCTATTTTTTTTTTTCTTGTTGTTTACTAGAGTAGTTTCAAGAGTCATGTAATTTCCCCTAGGAAAAAATGAGAAGCCACCTTTTAAAACTTTGTTGAGATGTTGATGGAAGTTGGCTGTCATTGTTCTTCACAAACAATTGCAGTAGTTGGGATTTTTTCTGGGCACTGGGCTGTGCCCCTTGTCTTTTGTCTTGGAACTGTGCCCTCGGTGAAGTCAGAGTGAGGAGAAAAAGAAGGGTAATACCTTTCCTTCGCTGTGGTATTTAACTTCAGACCTTGCAGGATTATCTAGTTAAGCTCATTAACTGAACTGTCACTCAAAGCACAAGTTATTCTCAGCTCCTTTTTTCTGGACAATCAATCAATTAAAGATGATAGCAGCTCTGAGATATGAAGGTATGAGGTGAGTTTTTGGCCAGGGCACTGTTGTGTTTAGCTCCAGATATGTGGGCACAAACACGTGGACATTTAAAGAATTCTCAGAGATAAAAATATTTTGATTTGGTATTTTGATTCAGCTCAAGTTTTAGGGTAACTAAAAGAGCTTCTGCCTTCCTTGGATGAAATAGGGGATCTGGTAGAGTATGTTTCCCTTAGCATCCCAAGATGATCTTTTTTCCTGAATTTTCCTGTGACATCTAAAACTCAGTTATTAAAAGTTAACTTTCTTGTCTAAGATATTATGTAAGTTCAGTGTAGCTGTGATGTGTATTTGTATTTCATAACCATTTCTTGAAACTTCTTTGCATGTGTGAGCGAAGCCTGAGCCTTAAGGGATTTAATATTTAGCATTTTTCTGCAATCTGGCAAGGTCATCTTTCTGCTGGTATATTTGAGTTAGGAATTTACACAGCAAATGCCATAACTATTAAGTGTGAGAGAAAGCCAGAGTCCTGAAAAATTAAGATGTTTGAAAATAGAACCTGACCTTCTCTAATACAGGATTCCTGATGCCCTCCCCACACCCTTTACTTAATATTTCAGTTCCCATCACGCATGGTACAAACAAACATAAATCAATCAGGAGTTTTCCCCCGTTTGCAGACGTCAACAGTTTTCAAAGTGACCTTTTTCCTTCCTTCAAAAACTACTTCGAACAGGGAATAAAAATTTCCCTCCCAGAAATCAAAACGTGAATCCAGCTACTGGAGAACTAATGTGTGGCAGTGAATTGAATAATTTTATGGGTTTTTTTTTTTTGAGAAGTTTTACTCTTCTGAACCTTTCAGCTGTACTCTGTTGTATTTTAACCTTCAGCTAATGTACTGTGTCAAACTTCAGCACGTGCAAGATGAGATCCTTCTAATTATAAGATTGTTGTAGATTTTAGTATTAAAAAATCTGCATTTGCCCATCTGCATCTTCACCGTCTTTAAGAGGCTTAAGAGTCACAACTTAGCAAATAAAAATTAACATTAAGGAGTCATTTGCTGTATCTGCAGAACGTTCTCAGTTTCTTTGTGCTCTCCTGTGCAGAGCTGAGCCCTCTGTGCCTCAAATTTTCCCCTTTGTCAAGGCTGACAGGAGCAATCTGCAGGCTGGGAGGGAAACGTGACTGAAACCTCCTGTCCTGTCTTCTTTGAAAGTTAAACTCCTGTCTTAGAGGGTGGAATGTGTTCCTGCAGTGCTTGAGCTGAAAGAGCCCTCAGTAATTCCCTTTTCCTTTTGAAGACACAGGGATCTCTTCAAAAGCTGCCTTTAGTGCTACCAGCTGCACATAAAACCAGGAGAGTTTTATGATGCCACAGCGTTTGTGTGTGCTGGCCATCCACTCCAGCCTCAGAAATATTTGTGCAAACCTATTCCCCTTTGAAATAATTGCACACCAAACACTGGGAACGTTTTGATGTGGCTTTGAGTCATCAGTGACCACACCAAACCTGTCTCTTCAACAAGTCTTTGCTACCTTCCTCAGCTGATGCATTGCTAGGAGTGCACTTCTTATCAAGGTTTTTTATTTTTTGAGGTGTGCAGATCCCTTTCTCCTTTCTGGAGGTGCTGCTTGCCCCACTCATGGGTCACTACTGCTTTTAAAAGCCATGCACCACGGCTATAAAACTTATTTTTACAGTCACAGTACAGGAAAGGATGTAGCTGGACCAGCTGACATAAATAAATAAATTCTAGCTTCAAAATTAGACAGTGGTTGTGCTGACTGCTCTGCATCCCTTGTGTGCTGGACTGACAAGTGGCTCCAGACACTTTGCCACATACAGTGAGTATTTATTGCCTGAAAAATAAAATTATGTGATAAATTGATCATCAAACAGCAAGCCACAGTCAAATGCCAGAGCAATCCTAGCCTGGCCTGCCAGGATAAAGCTGGCAGGTGCCTGAGCAAACTGCAATCTCCTGGAGCACGATTAAACTGTTTGCTCTTTTGAGTTGCAGTCCTCGTGGTGGCTGAAGGTGTATTTATATAAATTAATGGAAATACTGATGGCTCTTTGGTGGGAATATGTAAAATTTTTGTGATAACATCCTTGAATTTGTTCTCAAGCAATGACCTCATTTGGGGGAAACAAAGCAGCATGTGGTGGCTAGCTCAGACACTCAGGAGGTGGAGAGAAACATTTTGCAAGGACATTTAGTGGCCAAAAATGAGGAAATTGCTTTAGACTGAAAGAGGGCAGGTTTAGATGGGACATCAGGAAGAAATTCTTTTCTGGGAGGGTGGGCAGGGGCTGGCACAGGGTGCCCAGAGCAGCTGTGGCTGCCCCTGGATCCCTGGCAGTGCCCCAGGCCAGGCTGGATTTTTTCTTGGAGCACCTGGGACAGTGGGAGGTGTCCCTGCCATGGCAGGGGGATGGAATTAGAAGATTTTTAAGGTCCTTTCCAGCCCAAGCCATTCCACGGTGTGAGGGGAGGTGTGGGAAGCTGTCACCATCACTCTGTGTCTCAGCCCAGCTCCTGCCCCCTCTGGCTCTTGTCCCAGTGCCCCAGGCTCAGCAGCAGGGCATGGCAGAGCCCCTGGGGCCAGAAACCCTGCTCCCTCCTGCCTCAGGGCTTCTTGTCAGAGCCAAACTTCAGTCCTCTTCATCCCAGGTTAAACCTGGGGCAGGAAATCAGCTTCAAGCATGGCAGAAAGCAGCTCTCCTTCTGCACCCCAGTCTGGGGCTCCAGTACATGATTCCTAGGGAAGCATAGGGTTCTCCTATTTAAATATCTCCATTTTGAGCTTTTCCTTTGCTGCAGTACTTCTTTAGTCTCAGTACTTGAGGTAATTTGTGTTCCTTAGGGGGAAAAAAAAAAAAAAGAGGCAATTTGATATAAAATGACAGCAATTCCACACAGTTTGGACTTTCATAAAGGTGAGATTTTTCCTTTTCTGCTTCTCCCCTCATCTAATTCCCCTCTCTGCTCAGCTTTTGGCACCATTTTGTCCTGCCAGAAGAGCTCCTCCATCCCTTTTGTGCCTTCTGCCAGCTCTGCACTGTCCCTTCCTTTCCTGTGCCACAATTTGATAAAGCCATGACATTAATTACTGAGCAAAATCACGTTTCTCTCTGTGGTGAGTAATCTCTAGAAAACCCACTTTCTATCAGTAGCAAGTATTCTTCTGCCACATATGTCCCTGCCTGTTTGAGACTCCAGGAAACCAGCCCGAGGCAGTGTTTCAAATCCTAATTCAGCTGTAATTTATATCTGCAGCTCCAGGTACTTAAAAGCAATTTTTGCTTCCATCAGCTGTGGAAGGAGTAGGATGATATGAGAAAACATAGATGCCTCTTCTGAATTTCACCAAAAATCCTGGCAGAGGTCGTCTCGCTCTCCCTGCAGCCGGAGTTTCACACGAGCTGTTTGCTGAAGGACAACCAGAGGGAAAATCCCTTAATTGCAATCCATGCTGGCTGGCTTCTGGCAGCAAACCTCCATCACTGCAGGCAGCACCCAGGGAGGGGCACCTGCTGCAGCCCCAGCTGTTGAGCTGCTCCTTCCTCCTTCACCAGCAAAGTTCCCTTAACATCCATCTCCCATTTTTGCCTTCCTTTGTTCTATTTTGTGGAATGAGGGAATCATTGAATGGTTTGGTTGGAAGGGAACTTAAAGGTCATCTTGTCCTAACATCCCTCCCATGGGCAGGGACACCTTCCATTATCCCAGGTGGCTCCAAGCTTCATCCAGCCTGGCCTTGGACCCTTCCAGGGATCCAGGGGCAGCCACAAAACCTCTGGGCCATCTATTCCAGTGTGTCAGCACCATCACAAGGGAGAATTTCTACCTAATATCAATCTAAATCTGCCCTCAGGCACTGGGAGCCATTCCCTGGGTGCTGTCCCTGCAGCCTTTGGGAATTGTCTCTCTCCAGGTTTCCTGCTGCTCCTTCAGGACCTGCAAGGCCACACTGAGGNAGCACAGCTGCTCCAGCCTCTGCCCATCCTGCTCCCTGCTCTGGGCTCTCCCCAGCAGCTCCAGCTCCTCCTGGGCTGGGGCAGCTCTGCAGGTGGGGCAGAATCCCCCCTTTTCTTGCTGGCTACACAGGGATGAGCCCAGGACAGGGGGGTTTCTGGGCTGCCAAGCTGGGACATGTCCACCCTCTCATCCCCCCAGCACCTCCAAACCCTCCCTGGCAGGGCTGCTCTGGATTTTGTCATGCCCAACCTGTGCTGATACCTGGTGTTGCCCTAACCCAGCTGCAGCACCTTACACCAGGCCTGGAGACCACATGAAATTCCCATGGATCCACCTGATTTCCCACCTTTAACCCTCTCTTGGAGGGTGAAACGCTGCCTGAGCACCTTAAAAGCTCTCAGGAGCCCTGTCAGGAGAGGGGAGTGATGGCAGGAGCAGCAATCAGCCCTCAGCCATCAGACACCCTTCTGTCCACATAAGCAGGAAACTTTTCACAATCCGGGTTTGTTTATTGCCTGAGCTAGCTAAAGGCCACGAAATGCTAATGTGAACGCTACGAGCACATTACTGCCTCTTTAATTTATTTCAGCTAACTCCCGTGGATGGCATTTGGATAAGCTAAAGTGCCAGTTGAACTGAATTTGTTGTGCAGTTCGACGTAAAAACCGTGCTGGAAATAGATCTGTATTCAGAGGCATCTAATTAGGAAAGCATCATGATAGTCAATGCAAATGTTTTCCAAGGCTCTGCATCTGTGCACCGTGCATCCGTTGTGCACTGAGATTGCAATATCCATTTTCCAAGCCTTAAAAGCCATCTAAAGAGGAAAACACACACTGCCAGCCTGCCTTGGTGAAAGAAAGAGCAAACCTCGTGTTTTAGTGCTTCAGCATCCCTGTGTAAACTTCCCCAGCAAAATCAGGAGGAAAATCAGGAGGAAATTTTGCAGGGTGTACCAGGAGTCTGTGCAATGTTTATTAGCTGAGAGCTGTGGTTTACAACTGCCCAGAGCCTCAGGCTGCACACAAACACTGATGGATATGCAAGGGTACAACCCAAATGTATCATTTTTGCAGACCAGATTACTTTGAAGTAGTCTGAGGATGCTGACCTGGGCTCCTGTCTTTTTTTTTACTTTGTTTTAACAATGGGTTTTGTGTTACAGCACATGTGGACATGTGGCTATAAATACTCATATATGTATACACAAATATATAGAATCAGGGAATGGCTTGGGTTGAAAAAAACCTTAAACATCATCCAAGTGCATGGGCAGGGACACCTTCCACTATCCCTGGGTGTTCCAAGCCCTGGCCAGCCTGGCCTTGGACACTGCCAGGGATCCAGGGGCAGCCACAGCTTTTTTGTGCCAGGGCCTGCCCACCCTCACAGGGACCAATTTTTCCCCAGTATCCCACCTAACCCCACTCTCTTTCAGCCTCTCATCCCCCTTGTCCTCACTCTCATTCCCCCTTGTCCTGTCACTCCATCCCTTGCAAAAAATCTCTCTCCATCTTTCTTGTTTCCTGGCGAGATTTTGTCGAGATTTTCATGAAAGCATTTTAAAATACTTTGAAAACATCATAAGTGCAGTAGAATGCTCTTCCCTGTGCTTCTAAAGTGTTATAAAAATCCTTAAGGATCTATGCAAACTCTCTAAAAAAACCTGAATTTGCTTCTAGCATCTAAACCTGACTAAAAATAACCAGTCCATCAAACTCAAAAGAACACAGAATTTTATTCAAGTTCACCTAGGGACTTGATTATCCTGTTGAAAATGGCAAAAAAAGCAATTAAGAAAATCTAGGCAGAAAAACAGATTGATCTCCTAGGTCTGTTTAGTTGCTCTCTTTCAAAACAACAGATACCTCCCCCTTTTCTGTAAGTAAATAATTTCTGGCCTCTCACATCTATAGAAAACTGCTTTTCTCAAAGCATTTATTCAAAAAGTCACTGCAGCTCTATTTGTAGAACAAATGGGTCTTTAATGATTTGTAGTCTCATTTGAATATTCATGTTAATGTGCATTTTTTTTTTTCCATTTAGGAAATAATCATGTGGTAACCAAGGACTCCCATTAGGTGCAAAATGCAGTTCTTTAGGAAACTAATTTCCACGGATTTTTGTCGAGATGGTTGAGGGAACTACCAGGATCAGCAGGGAAATTAAAAGCACCATATGTCTTCTTCTACCTGTCCCAGGTTTAGTGTGCACAGCATTCCATGTGTGGGGCTTCCCAGGGATATTCCTGCCTATGGATGCTCAAAATCCTGACTGCCCTTTAGAAGGGACCATATGAGAATGGAATCATGGAATGGTTTGGGTTGGAAGGGACCTTAGAGATGGTCTTGTTCAAACCCCCTGCCCTGGCAGGGACCCCTCCCACTGTCCCAGCTGCTCCAGCCCCAGTGTCCAACCTGGCTTTGGACACTGCCAGGGATCCAGGGGCAGCCACAGCTGCTCTGGGCACACTATTCCAGTATTTCACCACCATCACAGGGAAGAATTTCTACCCCAGATTCCACCCAGCCCTGCAATCCAACAGTCTGCAGCCATTCCCTGGCTGCTGGCCCTGCAGCCCTTGGCAATTGTCTCTCTCCAGGGTTCCTGCAAGGCCACCCTGAGCTCAGCCCAAAGCTTCTCCTGTGCAGCTGAACAATCCCAGCTGTGCCAGCCTTTCCTCCCAGCACAGCTGCTCCAGCCTCTGCCCATCCTGCTCCCTGCTCTGGGCTCTCCCCAGCAGCTCCAGCTCCTCCTGGGCTGGGATCCCAGTTCTGGCCCCAGCTCTGCAGGTGGGGCTCACCTGAGCAGGGGGGCACAGGGACAGATCCCTCACTACAGATCCCAGTGCTCAGTGCTGTCCAGAATCCTAATAAAATATGAGGAAAAATGAGGAAGAAAAGAGATGAAAATGGAGAATTCCAGCAGCTGTTCTCATCCAGCCGGATGAAAGAATCATTATTTCTACAGACCCAGAGCCTTTTCCATGATTAGACTAACTGAAGACAACAATTCATGTTAAAGATGTGACAGTTTTCCACAGACCTTTTTTGGACCATCCCACTGAAATGAGAAGGAAAAAAATTCAGCAAATGTTTGTGGTAATAGTTTTTGACAGAGCCCTTTAAATCTTTAGTCAGATATGAACTGAGTGTGGTTCTCTGCATATTTTACTTATTTCCTGTTAATAGCAGCAATGCAAAACATATTGGAACTGTCTTTAGGGATTGTGTATTTAAATTTTCTTTATTAAACAGTTCAGTCGGTAATGTGTATTTACAGGGTGTTTTCTCTTTTCTAATTAATTGTTTTAGAGATAGTTATTATTTTATGTCATGTATTAAAGAACAGAAAAAGGGAAGGAGAGAAAAGAGGAGCCCTAAAGCCTTTCTGCATCATTATCCATTTATTAAAGCAGTCAGGAGTGTGAGTTACCCACACATTTTTATGCAAGATCCATTACAAGAAATTCTGGCCACCCTGAATTAACAGCAGCTTTGCCTTGGAGACTGAACTTCACAGCCTGGGTTTTAGGCTGGTTTTGCTCAGTGATCTGGGACTCATGGTTGCAAGGCCCAGGAGTTAAAAGCCCTGCTGCCAAAGCTAATGGGGCTGTGAGAAATGGAACTGCAAGGGAGGAACACTGGGAGGAAGCAAAAACCCTGCTGCAAGAACTGAGAACAATCAGAGCAGCATTCCAGCAGGACGAGGGGCAAGAGTTTGGGACTCAGGGTAGGTTCAGATTGGACAGAAGGGAGAAATTTGTTTGTGGTGAGCAGGATGAGGCACTGGAGCAGGCTGCCCAGAGAGGTGGTGAATGCCCCATCCCTGGAAACACTGAAGGCCAGGTTGGATGGGACTCCAAGCACCCAGGTCTGGTGGGAGGTGGCCCTGCTCATGGCAGGGGCTGGGACTGGGGGATCTTTGTGGGTGATCTTTGTGGGTGATCTTTGTGGGTGATCTTTGTGGGTGATCTTTGTGGTCCCCCCCTCACCAAACCATTCTATGATCCCCTGAATTCTGCCATGCCTGTTAATGCACAGTCAGCCCTTAGGTCAGATGGTGAAATATGACTCATTAAAATAATGACCAGGGCAGAAGAAGGCAGAGGAGAAGGGGAATCTGATGTATGAAACAACTGTCAGAGCACATTTGCATTTATCAAGCCACTTAAAAATAAAATCTTGCAATTTGAACAATTTTATTAGTGTGTTTCTCCACCAGGAGCTCCAATTCAACTCTCTTCTTTCTCCAAAGAGCATTGTACTCTGTGTTCTGTCCAGCAGATATTTTTGCTGACAAAGTCACATTTTTGTCCTCTAATAGGACTCTTAGGGAAGTCAATAAGATTTGGGAAACCACTTTGCCATGTCTGTACTTCAGCCAAATCACGATGATGTTAAATGAACTGCTTTTAATAATTCATTGCAGCAGAATCTGGTTTACTTTTAGCCAGCTCTTAGAGAAGGAAAAAGGCTTTAACTTCTGAGCTTCATCTTGCAGAACTGATGAATTTCTCCCAGGCTGTTCCCAGATGCTTCTCCAGAACTGGACAAATCCCCCACATTTTCTCCCCTTTTCTCTCTGAGAGGATGATTCCTCCATGCCCTGTGCCAGCAGCCCTGACACAGGAGGTGACACATGAAACAGGCAATTGCAATTTTCCCATTGTAAAAAAATCACAAAAGAAAGGGGAAATTGTCACCTCCTGATGGACAGATTTAATTAACCCTTCTCTCCTCAGTGAGCACAGAAATTAGCAGATCTCAGGTAGTCCCCAGCCTAAGGAGCTGTGCTGTGCATTGCAGCTGCTGGGATTGTGAGAGGACAAACCACCCAAACACACCCCAGGAAAGTGAAAAAGAGAGGAAATGGGGGCTGTGATGTGTCCAGGAGAAAGCACCAATTTGTGCTCAGCCCTGGGTAACCAGGATGGGGTAAGGCTATGAGATGAAACAAGGGTTGGGGTACAAATACAATTATTTTTAGCTTACCTAACATAAAAAAGGGAAGAAAGACAAGTTTGGGGAGACATGAGCCCTGAAAATGACCTGAAGAAAACTCACCTGCCTTGAAACCTCTCTGTTTTTTCAGCCTTTGGTCTAACAAAAATTATTCCCCATACATTTGACCTCAAATAGGTTTATGTATAAAGTAATCTATTCTCAAATTCCTGCATTTGAACTGAAGAGTTGCTGTTTAAGTTAAAAGCACTCATAAATTTAAATGTGTGTGCATACATAGGTGCCTGTAACTTAAAGGGTGCGTGTTATAGAGAGATACAAAAATATTTCTGTACCTGTAGGCAGATCCCCCCAAAAAAGTAAAATAAAAGGAGAAGACTGGTTTTATTAGTTGTGTAAGTCAATAAACTGTCCTCAGCTGGACAAGAAGTGCTCAGTTTTACCAGCTGGGGATGTGGCCTGCAGCCTGAGCTCCCATTTTATGGGATACAGGGAAGGGAGGCAGGGATCTCTCTCTGCAGGAGCTGTTCAGGGAAAAAAAACTTCCTTGCAGAAATTATAGTTTCTTTGGAGGTTAAATCTGAGACAGAACAGCTGAGACCAACCCCCCCAAAGTGTAATGACAACTATTAAAAGTTTCATAAAACACAGAATAGCCTTGTGGGATTTTCTCTCCTATGATCACAAGGGTTTAAAAGCTGTTCCTAACACGCTGATTTTTATTTGCTCTTCTCTGAGTCAGGAGCTGTTTTTTGCCATTTGACAGATGCTCTCTGGGCTGGGAGGGGTCCAGTTCAGCATTCAGCATGCTGCAGCCCTTCTGAGCAGCCCCAGCAGCACTGCCCAGCTCCCAGAGGGAGCCAGGAGGGGGAAAAGGGGGCTCCAGAGAAGAGTTATTGGAATTACACTTTGCCTCCAGTTTGTCAGCTGCACCACCAGCAGCAAGAAGAGAGACACGGAAATGTCACGGAGATGGTAACCTTTAAAATGTTTTTGCATTTAAAGGAAAAAAAAAGCCCAAAGCACGTGGCTGTAGCAGCCTGCAGCAGCATTTCCATGACTCCAGTGAGTTCCCCACCACAGCCCTGGGCTCCATGGGGGCTCCTCAGGGTGGCATCAGCTCCTGGAGCATCCCCAGTGCAGGCTGGCACCATCCCTGGAGCTGAGTGCCCAGGAAAATCCCAGCCCAGCCCAGCCCTGCCCTGCCCTGCCTGCCAACAGCACCACCCCACCAGATCAGGAATGCTGGAAATCCATTATAAATACAGATTTGTCTCTGCAACTGGAAGGCATTTGGGCTCCATGTGTCCAAGAAATTTCTGTCTTTGTCCTTTAAATCTTCTTCTAAGGTGATTCCTCAGCCATTTGAAGAATCCTGTTGTACCTGAAATCTGAGCTGACAAATTTCTGAAAGTCCTGGGATGTTTTTCTGTATATGTGAAAATGTTATTTTGATAATGAAGGGTACTGGAATAAAGGTGCTCTGCAGTAAAAGCCTACTGAATATATCCTGAATATGTTCACAAGATATTCTGGTTGTGTTCATGTATTGAATGTTCTGAATGTATTCAGACAGCATAAAAAATTACCTCCGTAAGGCAAATAATGTCTGTAGAAATTAGGTAGTAAATACTGTAGCAAAAAAAAAAGATGGATAAATAGCAACCTTTTCCTAAAAGTACAGAAAATATTTCAATTTTTATAAGGATGTCAAACTTGCAAGTTTTCCACCAGCATAGCATACTTTGTTGCTGTTTGCTTGTGACATATTTTTTTAGCAAATGTATATATATATATTGATATTTTCCAGCACTCTGGGGAATGCTGAAATGTAATTGGCATCCTTCTCTGCTTTTTTAAAATTGACACTTCTTCATACAGAATATATTTAGGTATAGACCCAAGACTACCCTGCTGGCTGAAAACCTCAGCTCTATAAAAGTTATCTGAAAGTCATTAAAATACCATCAATGATCTTTTCAGGCAAGGTCGTTGGTTAGGAACCCATCAGAAAGTTTTTGCACACCATAAAGCACATCAAAAATAACTGGGTTGCAAAGGCAGCCATCTGAAGTGGAGAAAGGCCAGAATTAGATACCCCTGCAGTATTAATGGTTCTTGCTCTTCCATGATGAAATGTGTTATGACACAGGTTTTGACTCCACCACCCTCTGTCCCCCCCTCCCCCACTCCTATTCACAGGAAAAGGGACATTTTTATTCCCTACTACCTGTATTTTCTTCAGAATTCACTGTTCAGAGGCTGAAATGAACATAAAATTATTCCTTGTCTCCCTGGAGATTTCCTGACTCTAATTTCATGTCACGAATGCTGTCAGGCGGTGTCCAGGTGTTCCACAAAGATTCCTCAGCTTCTCTGCACAGGGTCATGGTGAGATGAAGCAGCAAATGCCTGCACATGAAGGACAAAATCCCACCTGGCTTTTGGGACCTCACATTATGGTCATAGCTGGAAAATACTTGGAGAATTCTCTATGTGAAAAGCCAAGGTAAATGGCTGGGCTAGATCAACCAGGGCTGGCCAAGATCACTGCCAGCCAGACAAGAAGAGTCCTGAGACCTGGNATTCCAACCCTTAACCCAGCACTGGCACTGCAATTCCCAAACCACTAAACCACCCAGCACCATCTCCTGGTGCCTCTCAAACATCTCCAGGGATGGCGACTCCATCACCTCCCTGGCCAACTTATTTCCATGCCTGGCCACCCTAACAGAGATTTTTTTATTTCCTGGTGTGTGATCTGAAATTCCCCTGTCTTAAGGTTCCTTCCTCTGGTCCTCTCCCCCATTTATTAAGCAGCTACTGGCACAGGTTGCCAAGAGAAGCTGTGGCTGCCTCATCCCTGGAAGTGTCCAAAGCCAGGCTGAGCTTTAGGAGATGATCTTTAAGGTCCCTTCCAGCTCAAACCATTCCAAGATCCTGATATTCTTTGATCCTCTTTGGGCAACCTGCCACCAGCTTCAGGCTGAGCCAACCCCCTTTGTGTGAACAGTGAGGACATTCTGGTGTCTCCACAACGACCTTGGGGGGATCCTCTGATCCCTGCAGCTTTCCCTTCCACAGCTGTGGTGTGGGGGCCTGTCAAGCACTCAGGCTCCTGAATTATTTGCTTTCAGCCCTGACAATGCCTTGTGGAAGTGCCAGCAGAGACTTCACCTGCAGCTTTTCCCCTCTGAGGTCTGCAGCTCATGAGCCTTTAGTACAAGAAATGTTGCTCTGCCTACACAGGGGGGAGAGTGCCATCTTTTTCAGAGCAAACAAGACCAAATTAAAAGCTCAGAGACATCTGACATTAACATTTTGCTGTCTTGGAGGCTGCATCATGTCACTCTCAGGGTCACATTAATATTTAGCACTGCCCCTGTTACTGAATGCTGAAATTTTTGATCTTGATTAAAAACTGCAAAAAATAGAAGCTGTATTGTCAAGCAACATCCTGACACAGACATCAGCTGTGCACACCTTCATGAATTTAAAGTTGTGGTGAATTTTGCCAATGTCTTAACTCTTGTTCTCTGGCATTTTTCTTCCCCAAGTGGGTCACTCTCTGTCTTTATCACCCACTTATCTGCCTGCCTCTCTTGTCATAAACCCTACTAAAGACTTTGGGACTTCAGTGACTGTGAAAATAAGATGGATTTTGCCCTGTCAGAACCAGATGTGTGTTTTACTGGGAAATAAAACTGGAAGCATGCAGGCTTTGGAGATGAATTTCTGTTATGGAAGCATGTAAGAAACAAGTCAATATATTGTTAGGTAACAGGAAGACTTGTTCTTTCCTTGCATGATCCAGGCTAATGCTCTTTATTGAGCTGCACAGACTGCTTCAGGTCTCATGAGCTGGAAAGGGTTTCACTCTCACTCAATGTGCTGCTTTCCTCCAGAAAATGTGCTTTTCCTTAGTGTGTTTGGAGGTTGCCCCTGGGATTGGGATGTGCCCTGAGCTCTGTGGATCTCAGTCTCCCTGCTAGGTTGACACATGGCAGCACCAGCTCCAGCTCTGCTGCTTCAGCTGCCTGCTCATTTGGGCAATTGTTAATTTGCTTGGCAAAATTGCAAGCCTGTCTCAGGCCCAGTGTGGACAGCTAAAATAAATGCTGCTTGAGACCCCTCCCTGAGCTCCAAGAAAGTTGTTGGTACCTGGGCTCAGTAAGGGCTGATTTCTCCAAGCCTGCTGAGCCCCAGGCCTTCTCCAGCCTTGTCCTGGAGAACTTTGCTCTGGTTTCCAGACAAAGCAGCACAGAGAAAATCTGTCAGTGTGGTCATCACTGGATGTGGCCAAACCCATTGTTTCCTCTTAGATAATGGGAGTGCTGGAAATCCTCTGTCTGCCTCTCTGGGAAAAGAGACCTGTAGCTCCCCAGGAGAATGGAAATCCTGAAATTTGCCTTACTTCATTTTATAAGGAAAGAAACCTGCAAAACCATAAATGCAAATGTTTATTTTCTGATCCCATCCTGTCGTGGCTGTGGATGGTGGCTCCTGGAAAGTGAAGTTGCCAAGGTCACCCAAAGGGTGGGGATTTGCCTGGGTGCTGTGAAGGGACTCTCAAAGGCCCCACCTGAATCCCCACAGGGGTCTCTGCTAGACCCCAAATCCAGGAGAAAGAGGCTGCCAACAGGCAGATGCCTTGGAATGCCAGGAGAGGTTTTGTTGGCCTCAGATGAAGACAACTCTCACTCATCTTGGGCCTGCTGATTGAAATGGAAGGAAACCAGGTTGGTTTAAAGCTGGTTGTGACTGAAAATGGGAGACTGGCATGAAAATTTTGGGTCCAATGTGTGGAGTTTTCCAGTGAGATCCCCAAACATCAGACTGTGCTGGAACAAAGCTACTGAGCATAATCATCATTAGTAGCAGTAATCTTTGTACCAAACCTGTTCTTCCTGACATTGGCAGCTCTGGCAGAAGGATTTCTGCATTTTCCTGGGCTGGGAAACACTGACCATTTCCATTTGCCATTTCCATTTTTCATTTGCTATGGAAATGGCTGTGGGGTTCCTGTTTGCCCTGGAAGGGAAGGGGCAGCTCTGAGTGAAGCTCCCAGAGACCTGCTGGACCTGAAAAGTGGCTCACAGCTGTGAGGGGGGATCATGGGCTTTCTAGACCTTCAAGGTTTGCTCCAGAGACTTTCTAGCATTTAGACCTCACACAATTCTTTTTCTTTTCTGGTTCTACTCAGTGTAAATTACTGCCTTCACCTTGCCCTGAGCTTTTGTCTCTACCAGTCCCTGACTGGTGATCTGCTGCTGAATGGATTAAGGAGTTCAATGTTTTGCTGTGAGGAGGAAAGAATAGAATAAAAATGTATAAAGATAACCAGGGGACACTGTCTGCTGGATAGGGCAATACTGGCTGAAGGGTGGGCCAGAAAAATTCAGATTTGCCTGTGTGTGCACACAGGGCTCAGACAAACCTTGGGGAGTGATGTGGCTGGAAGGAGCTGATGCTGGGCTTTCAGCACCTCTCCCTGCTCCCTTCCCCCCGTGGCAAGCAGTGAAGGGGCTGTGCTGGCCACTCTCACACTGATTTTGGCCAGGAGCAGGAGTGCTGTGGGGATGTGCCCACGCCACAATCACAGGTGAGCCCTGGCTCTGAAATGCCAGCCTGACCACAAATAACCCACATTCCAACCCTGTGGGGCAGGATGAAAGTTTAACAGGGAAGTTTTACAAATAGGAATGCTTAGCAGAAGGTTCTCTAGAAATGAAAGCAAGTTTTGATAGAGAAGAACAACAGATGAGTGAAAATGAAGATTGCTGAACTGGTGATCACTGGACAGAGGTTGGAAAGAGATTTTATAGCTAAGAGCAAAGGATAAATTGGCTACAAACAAAAGGATGTTTTTACCAAGTAAAGATAAATCTCAAAAAAAAAAAAAACAAAAGCAAATAGAAAACATGTTTTTACCAAGTAAAAAAAATTTTCCACTGCAGAAAAACAGAAAAACAAGTGTTAAGCTTAAAATACAACATCCTAACTCCTGTGATTGGTTAGTTCCTGCCATAATCTGATAATATCAGTAGTTGTGATGGGCTGTAGGCAATGGTAAAGGGATTGTGTGTGTTGCTGGTTGGTTGTTATGTATTAAGATATTCAAGAAAGAGAAGTATATAATGCATTGTAACCTGAGCAAAAGGGGTTTCAGGAATGGCTGGAGCTGGCAGCTCATCGGTGTGGCTCTGCTCCCACAGCCCAAGATTGCTGTAACTTCTGCCATGCAATAAACAGAATTTTTGAAGTGCAGCCTGGAGTCCCACATCTCTCACATCAAGCTCTTACACACCCCTTCCCAGGGCTCCAAGTCCCCCTGTTTGTTCTGAAACCCACAGCCAGCTGGGCTGGGCTCCAGGGAAGGGCAGCCTAAATCCCAAACCCACCCCACGTGTTGCAAGCTGACTCCCTGGTGGGGTCACATCCATTCTTTTCCAGCTGCTCAGCCCCAAATCCTCCTCATATAAAACCTGAAACGAGCTTCTCCCTCTCTCTGGAGCGTTGTCTTGGCTCTCTTTGAAGTGACAGGAAAGCTGCACAGTTATTTTTAGCAGCACCTCATCAATTCTGTGTTCCCGAGCGCGTTGGCTCCTCCACCTGAGGTGATTCTGCTTACAAACACTGGAGAGGGTTCACCTTCAGAGATGATATTTTAATTAGAAGTGCAAAGAGCTATGGCCCAACGTGTCAGAAACCAATGAAGGAGCTTTTGTGCTTGGTGGAGAGCAGCTTGCCCAGGTATCCATTCCCTCCTGTACTGTGTAAGATGAAATGCAACCGAAGCTGTTGCCATTTTAAAAGGAAAATCTTATTAGAGCCCAGGCAAGGATATCAGAATAAAATAGATGGCTCCTGGTGCTTCTTCATCTATTTGTATGTAGGTTCAGGTGTGATTATGTAGTCTGCTATCAACTTTAATTAAGCTTTCCCTTTGCTGCTGACCTTGGGGCTTAAGTATAATTTGTCCTATAGGAAAAACAGGTGGTACAAGCTCAGTGTTTTAAAGTTTAAATTGATTTACGTTACATTTAATTTAAATTTCCTTATGGAAGCATATAATTTTACTATTACTAATGTTGGAGCAATTACACAGAGGTGAAGAATCTGGTACAGAGCAGAGCCTTACAGTTCTCTAATGCTTCTCTTCACCAGCAGAAGTGCCCCTGCCTTGTGTTTTTGGTATAATTTTATTTAAATCCACCAGAGTCCCAGTGAGCTCCTACTTTTCCTGCACATCTCTGGCTTGTCAGGCAGGCCAGAGGTGACAGTGGGACCTGCTCCATCAAATCTGCCCCACCTGGTGAGGTCTCTAATGTTGCCAGGCTGTTTATCCTCTCCAATAAAACAGGAATGCTTTACTTGGGAGAGCTGGGAGCTGCTGGGCCAGGCAGGCACTGCAGGCAGGCTGCCTGCTTCATTTCCAGCCTCTGGACAGACCCTTATCCATCAGAGCTGAGCTCCCTGTGCTTCAGCCTCCAGGATTTTGGGGAATGGTCTGCACTGAGAATTCTTCTGGCCAAAGGGGAGCCCCTGGCCCCTTTCTGTGGTTTCACAGAAGCAGGGTGGTGGGTGCCAGAGGAGGGGGCACCAGGGGGTTCAAGAGCTCAGCCTGGGGTGTGAGAGGGACTGAGAGATGCTGGAGATGCCAGCAGAGATGAGGGGAAGATGTTCCCTAGGATCCAGAGGCAGCTGCACTGAGTTCTTCATCCCTTTGAAAAGTGAGGGCAGGATGGGATGGGGAGAAAGGATGAGACCTGGAGGGGTGGTTGCCAAGCTGTTCCTGAGTTTTCTTCAGGATCAGCCATGGGCAATGGAAGAATGATGGCAGTACATGTTTCAACATGTGCTTGTTATTTCTGAACCCCTGCTGCAATGCTCTCTTCCCTCCCCACAACCACCCAAAGCATCCATTGCACCACAAACAGCCCAGAAACTTCTGCTTTCTCCATCAAAGGGTTGAATCAGGCGATTTTGCTATCCCACTGAGACTGGAGCCCCTAAAGAAAGCATACAGGACGACTTTAGGTGCAAAGAAAATGTGCAAAGATGTGGCTTTACTGAGCTTGGGCAATATTCCAAAAACATATTACTGCTGTGATGACAAGGTGCCTTAATGACAGCATTTCTTCAGCTTTTCCACCTTTTCTTGCCATTGTGTCATGGATTTCTCTCACCATTATGTGCTATCTTTTTATGAAACACCTATCTTTCTCACTTCTAATTAAATAAGAGTCCAAAGGTTTGAGCTCTGGAGGGGGTGGGTTGTGCTTTCTGACAGGCTCAGAGGATGAAATCTTGGAGGTTCCAGTGTACAAGCAGTGACTTTGCCAGTTCCTCTCAAAGCAAGTTTTTTAGTTTAGGTGCTGTGAAAAACTGGTGTTGGCATTACAGCCCCATGGGCAAGGGCAGGGATCAATCACTTCCTCTCATGCTCAGCCACAGAGGTTTCAAAATCTTTTATGTGCATAAACTTCCCATTAATAAAAAAAAAAAATCTAAAATATCAGTGGCTAGAAATTCTGAGCGTGTGCCAGCAGCACCAGAACAAATACCTGCAGCAGCTTTTCCCCAAAAAACACTTTGAGGGTGACAGGCCTGCATTTTATGCTCAGATGGCTGCTCCAACAGGAGGGAAATCTGTCCCCTCTCACCATGGCTGTGCTCAGTCAGCTCTGTCTCAGGGTCCTCCCTGTCACTTGTCCCCTTGCCCACCATCTGGCCTCAAAATCAGGTGCTGTGAAGGGGAAAATCCTTAACCTGGGAGGGCAGAGCCAGGAGGAGGAGGATGCAGGGTGTGGAGCCCCCATGCCAAACTCCCCCATGCTTAATTCCTGCTGGGAAGTTTGCAGGGCCCTTGTCAACCCTGAAAATAGTTACAGAGCCTTTTTTGGTGTCCATTCTGGCACCTTCTGTCCTGAAATCCTGAAACCAGTGAGCACAACACTCAGTGTGGAAAAAGGAGGAGTAGTTCAGAAAGCACAAGCCCTTCCCCAGGGAGGTGCTCTGCAGGAGCCCCCAGCAGGGTGAGCAGCCTGTGCTGGGCTCCTGCACTTCCTACAAAGGCATTTTCATCCTGGGGAGGGAGGGGACCTTCCCCTTGGGAGGCTCAGGCAAGCTCAGAGAAAATTAATGGTGAAAAGCACTCTCTTCTCCCTGCTGGAATGCTTCATAGTCAACCCAGAGAGCCCATTAAGCAACTGCTGTGACCTAAAATAACCTGAATAGCACTAAAACTATGAGCAGGCTGTATGTTTTTTTGTTTTTTTTTTCCTTCTTTTTACCTCTCCTTCCTTTTAAAATAAAGCTTCGTTTCCTGGGAGAGTTTTTCAGCCTGCTCAGGAAAATGTGCTGGCAGAGTTTGCCTGTCCAGCTGCCCCTTTTTCCCACCTCTCAGCTGTTCACATCTTCAGAATTAAAAAAAAACCCAAAAAAACCCCAAAAATAAAAACACAAGCAAAACCTCCTCTTCATACACATCTGGCTGTGCTGCCAAAGTGAGTTGGGTGTCAAAGTCTGGAGACTTTTGCCCCAAATCACTGAATTAATGGATTCAAGAAGAGACCTATTGCACACCTCCAAGAAATGGGTAGGTTTCACCCCTCCAGCTGCTAGGGAAAATGGTAAATCTGATTGCACAAAGCTCCTCTGGGCTCTCTTTTGTCCCACATAGCAGCCCAGGGTGGTTTTGTTTGTTTTTCAACTGTTATTTGGTGCAATAATACCTCATAAGTCCAAACTCTTCTTAGCTATGGTGCCACTGCTGTGGAGCTCAACTGGGTAAAACTAAATTACCAAAAGATAAAACATTTAAACAGTCAAAATTTCTTTGGTTCTGGATAGGAAAAGCAAGTTTCAACCTGAAAACAAGGAGAGGGAAAAACTCTACTGAGTTAAACTGCAATTGTGTTAATCAGACAATTTAAACAGTAATGGAATAAAGGATGAAAGGGTTCTTAGAAAAGGCAGGAGTGAGGGAGTTGCTAACTCATTTGAGACAAAAAGGGAGACTTAATTGCTATCTGTGAGTCATTAAAGGGTTAGCTGAGGTTGGGGTATGAGGAGAAGTGTAATGTGAAAAAGAGTGAGTCTCTCTCAGGAGGTATGATTTCTAGGAGACAGAAGACAGGGAAGAATTTTAGCTCTTAAATTCATCTTTTGAAGTAAAGTCTCCAATCGCCCTCGGGACTAAGATGGAGTCACAGTTTTGTGCAAGATGTGCTCACACTGATACCTTGATGTGCTGGTACCTTCAGGGCTTTTCTTTGGAGAGCTCCTGCTGATGCCAACTGCTGTTTCCACTTCTATGAATATTTTCCAAGAGGGCATTTGGTGCAATGGGGGAAGTGGTGAACCCAGGGGTGCCCAGGGGGGCGAGAGGCCCCTGGCCCTGGGCTGGGTCAGGGATTGTGTGTGCAGCAGGAGCAGGGCAGGGATTGTCCCTGTGTGCTGCCCTGAGAGCCCCTCGAGGGCTGTGTGCAGCTGTGGCTGCTGCAGGAGAGCCCTGCAGGGCTGGAGCTGGGCAGGGCTGGGTCTGGGCAATCCAGAATTCCTCTGAGGAGGAATTTCCCCCATGGAAAGGGTGGGCAGGGCTGGGCAGGGGCTGCCCAGGGAGGGTGGCAGTGCCCAGCCCTGCAGGGGTCACTGCAGGTGGCACTCAGAGCTCTGGGCTGGGGACAAGGTGGGCATCAGGCACAGCTTGGCCTCAATGACCTTGGAGCTGTTTTCTCACCTTAGTGATTCCACTATTCTAAGCATAACACATGCCAGCATGCAGGCATGCAGGATCCATGGATTCTGATGGTTCCCTTCCAGTGTTTGAAAGGGTGCTGGCAGAGTCACTCCAGCTCTTTTCCAGCTCTTTTCCAGCTCTTTTCCTGTCACCCGGGTCCTGTAGCTCAGCGCATCCAGCAGGGTCTCGGCTGCTCCCGGCCACACTGATCCCAGAAAAGCCTCCTCTACCTGTGCTGGATGGGAGCAGGCCAGGCAGTCCCTCGGAGCCCCTGCTCCATGTTTATCCAGCACTGCTGGGAGGATGGAAAGCCAAGAAAAGCCCCAAGCCAGGGGGACTGTGCTGGTGTTCATGCGCTGGGATGCGCCGGGGCGCGGGGCCAGGCTCCCGCAGCTCCTCTGCGAGCAGCAGCCCGGCTCCACTCTGATCCCAACCAGCAGGAGACTTGCAGTGCATTTATTTGAATATGAGCCCCCCAAAGGCATCCTGTGTTCATAAGGAGGATGGATATTTGCAGGCACATTGAATACAGATGAGGAGGAAGGCTCATTAAGTCAAGGACGGTTGACACTTTTCCAGATCATCGGCCAAATGTAGATGTAGGGAGATGCTGGAATATTTCCACTATCAGCAGGCACCAGGAGTTTAAAATGTGGCTATTTCCTGCCTCCATTGCTGGTTCATTCTTGCCTGTCACTGAAGTTTTGATGGGCAGCCACAGGACCCACCACCCCTGTGCTTGAGGGAAGCCAAGAGCCACAGGAACAAATGCATCAAACCTCAGTTTTGTCCAAAAGCTTTTCACCTTTTTACAGAGGACAAGGAGGATGCTTTGAATATAGAATATGAAAGTGTTTGGAGACTCAGAAGTCCTGAATGCTACTGAGTAAATCAATTTTTATTTCTACATGCAGTGCTAATGCCCCATCCACCTCAAGCTGAGCACAGCAGAAAGACTTTTCAGGGAATAAAATACGACTGAATTGCCCCAAAATCTTCTATAAAAGTTTCATTTTCTGTGCTTTTTCAATGGGAAATAGTAAAAGAAATTTCTTTCTCCATGTTTTAATTAGGTTCTTATTAACACCATTTTTCTCTTTGGAAAAAAAAGGAAGTAACACATCAAACCAAAGCAAATGAATAGCTTAATCTTTTTTTCATGTGATCCTTAAGCTTGGAAAAGACCTCCAAGATCACTGAGCCCAACCTTTGACCAAACACCCCCAGATCAACTAAAACATAGTGCTAACTGATAGTTAGTTCATTCTATTTGGAAACAGATAATTCTTAACCTATTAATTCATGGGTAATTCTTAGCACTTTATTTTTAATTTCTGGTTTGGAGGAAAAGGTTGGCTGTATGTTTGTTTTTTTTTTTTTTTTTTGGGGGGGGGTTTTTTTTGGGGGGTTGGGTTTGTTTTTTTTTTTTTTTTTTGGGGGGGGGTTCTTTTGTGAGGGATTGGCTTGGTTTTTTATTTTTTGGTGTACTTTAAAAAAAATGAATGTTTTGTGACCATATTGGTCATGGTTTTATGACCATATTGGTCAGATATGCAGTCTAGATGGGACATGATCCCTTCAGTGAGTGACATCTCAGCAATCTGCAGCTCTAGAAGAAGCACATACCTTGAGGATGTCTTCATTTGGCCTCTTCTGTCCAGCTCTGCAGACCTTTAGCCCTTGGGCTTGGTAAAGCTATGGGTGCATGCACAACCTGATTCATTTCAAGACAGTTTAAGTACTTTGCTCACTTAACGCCCTTTCAACAGCATAATCCCACTAAAAAACATTAAAAAACCAAAGTGAGGAAACAACCACGCTGAACTTTTCTGTTTTAGAACGATTTGAGCTGAGCACAGTGCAGAAAGGTTTGCCAGGGGAATGGTGGGGAGTTCCCACCCTGCCTGAGCACGCCGAGCTCTGCTGCTGTCAGAGCAGGGCTGGCACCTCCAGCCAGTGCTGGGCAGCGTGCTGGCCCAAATTTGGGCTGCTCTGCTCCCTGTTCCCCTGGCCAGGGCACACAGAAGTGGCCAGGACACACACAAGGAGCCACTTAGCCAGGCAGCTGGAGGGTTGTGGCAATAAAAACCCCGGCTGTGGTATTCAATCATTTATGCTCTGCATAAAACAAGCAATATCGCTTCTCATGGAATCAGAGGATGCAACAAAGTAATAGGAGCTGACAGCTCCCACGTAACAAGCTTTTTTTTCCTCTAGAGAAAGACCTGGAATAACTTTTTCCTCCCATTTTTCCTATTATGGGAAAAGTTGTTATTTTTTTTTTCCACCGCAGTCCTTACGTAAGCAAAGAGTTTCCATAAGAGCTGCTCCCAAATGGACTAAAGATCCATTTCTAAGGAGGAAGTAAAGTAACATCAACACATTTCTTCTGATCCAAAAAATATTGAGGCTGAACAAAAGCCTCCTGGTGTGAGATGGACCAAATGCTGGGAGTCCTGGTGGGGTTTGGGTCAGAGCACTCAGGGCTTGCACCCTTCTGCCTGTTTGCCCCATGGTGGCAAAAAAAGGTGAGGGAACCCCAATTTTTTTTTCCAAAAATGTGACCCCTGAGTTGTTTTCCTTTTTTCCCGAGGCACAAGAAGACATTACTCAGAGGATGGCACTGACATGATAATCCCACTTGGGGAAAGCCACAGCAAAAGGTGATGGAAGCAGACATCACAAATAAAGGCAGAAGACCCTTTTATTTCGCATAGACAAAATGCAAAGAGTGTCTCATTAAATTAATATTAAAAAAAAACCCCAAATCAATCTCCTCACTCCACTGACACCACTCATCCTAATTAACAACAAAAAAAGAACAGTCAAGGACCCATTTTCTAATTAAAAAAAAAGTGCAAACATGACAAAAGACTTTTTGTTTTTCCAAATCAATGTTCCTGTTGAATTCACAAAGAGGGTGATTTTCTTTTTTTTTTTTTGTGATTTTTTTTTCCCTTTTAAATCTTGTCTGATGGAACTTCCAGTTAAAATGTTTTTGTTAAGTCTCCATGCACTTCGTAGAAAATCAGTAAAAACACAAACGCTTGTGAAGATCAGAAAACTGGACTCTTTTACCCAAAAATTCAGATGCCCAGTCAGATGAAGCTCACACTCAGACAGAAAAAAAGCAAGAGAGTCTTTGCACTGTCTGTCGTTCATATTATTATTTTTTTTTTTGTCAAATATTTTGGCAATCTTCTTCTTTAATTATAAATATTGGAATTCAATAAAAAAAAGGTAGCTTTCATTGGATTTTTTTTTTTGTGTGTGTGTTTTTTTGTTTTTCAGTGTAATTATTTACAGCCACTGTCCAGCCATGCTCTCTTCGTTATACCAGGGTGTAAGATTTTGCGTAGGGATTGTTTCCTTTCAAGTGGCCCCGGGAGTCCAGCAGGGATTCTTGGGAGCTGCTCATTTTTGCTTGAGCCTGTCCTAGCTCAGCTCCTTCTCGCTGAGGTAACGTTGCCACAGCACCAGGTTGCCATGACTGGACATCTCTCGTGGAGGATGTCTCCATGGGGATCGGCTCCAGCACGGTGGGACGCTTCAAGGTTCGGCTTTTCTGTGGCTCCAAGCAGGCTTGCCCCAAACCCAGGTCTCTGCTTGTGCCCTGCGCGCCACGGTTCAATAAAAAGTCCATCCTAAGGTAGGGTGGCAAATGCATGAGATCACCTGGGGAGGCAAAAGGGAGAAGTGAGTCTTTATTTTGGGACGTGCGGGGTGTGGCGCTCGCCCGGCGGGAGCGGCTCGGGCTGGTTCGGCTGCCAAAGGGGAGGATCTGTGATCAGAATTTAAAATTGATGGATTATTTGTCAGCCATTTACTGTGGTGGGACCTTACAGAATCTTGCAACAAACTCCTGTAGGGCAGATCCACAAGGATTCACTCTTGATATTTATTTTCACAATAGGATGAGAAGTGCAGTGTTCTTCACGTGCACTCATGGCATGAAGGTCTTTTCATTTTCTAAAATGAAAAGACCAGGAGCTTTTTCTCAAAATCTGAAAAGAAAAGGTCTTGGTTTTTCTTTGTCAGAAACTTGGAAAATGTGGAGGCTCGGTAAATTTTCAATTTTTATTTTCCATTTTAAATCGAAACCTTCACAATTCCAATTACGGAGCCCCAATCATGAGTGGAATGACTAAACTATTTAAAATGGATGCAAGAGTGTTAAGGCTGTAGTGTTCAAGAGATTTCTGAACAAAAAAGGAACATTCTTGTCCTCATATAACAAAATTTAACTGTCAGTCATCACCACTGTGTTTAATTCACTAATTATTTTTTACCACTCTGACCACCAAGATGCTGCTGGTTTTGTGGTAACAAAATGCCCTGGGACTTGCACCTGAGCCCTTGCATTAACTTTCTGCTTTGTATTTCAAGAAACCCTCTTATTCATTATTTCCCCTGACTCCTGGGCCTGTTAGGCATTCATGATGCTCCTTCAAGGAAATGAGAGGCAATCAGGCACATAATGACATTCCCTTCTAAAAATATTTGATGGTGTAACCTCACCTATGTATGAAAAAAAAAAAAAAAAAGCACAGTTACAGGAGCCCTCAGAACAGTATTTTCCCTTCTTTACAGATCTCTGTGGGTATGAAGCTTTTTTTTATTTTATGGTTGATATCAAACTCAGAGTCTCATCTGCAGATGGGATGCATCCTGAATGTTTAAAGGAGGAGACTCTTGGCACCACACCACCTGTGTAGCTCTCCATGAGCTATTTACAGCAGAAGAAATTAAGGCTGACCTGTGCCAGTGGCATAAACAACAGACCAGGAAAGCCGTTCTTCATAACAAAACAATGTATAACAATTTTGTTCTTTCTAGCCCAGCTAGAAGCTGTCCAACGACCTAAAATAAAACAGGTCCTCTGCTTTCCCACGTAAGTCTTACCTAAAAGACCAACAGCATCTGTAATTCCAGGTCACAGACAGAGAATTGCTGAGGAATTGCTTTTGGCCAGAATCTGTGTTTATTCCTACAGAAATCCCTCAGGCACAGTCTAACACCATATGGTTTTTTCTGGATGCATCTCCAGCACAGGCTCACAGCACGTGGAGTTTTAGCCCCGTGGAGTAAGATGGGAGGATCTCAAGATGAGGGTGACACACACCGTGGAGCTGGAGGGAGAGGGGGAGGTTTGTGATGATAATCACACTGATTGCCTCTTGAGAAAGGAGTCCTGTTAACTTTAATTGGTTTTACTCCCTGGTTTGCCTGATTCTCTTGCAGCACCTTTCACACCGAGCACAGTTCTGCCTGTCAGACCTGTTTCAGCTGAGACAGCAAGGCTGCTGCAGCTGGGGTGAAGGACAGCAGAGCATGGACACAGGAGCAGGGAGCCACCAGCTCACAGCACTTCTCCACAGGCATTGAGCCCTGCTGTCCAACAGCTGCCCTGTCCCCTTGGCACCCAGACCCCAGCTCACATCAGTTCTGCTTCTGCATCCCCTTGTAGTCCAACAGGCAGTTGTGGGGCTGGTTTGCCCCAAGGAGCATTCCCTCTGAGGGGAGGGGACAGACAGGATGGGAAGTTCTTGTGTCACTGCTGTGCCTGTGCACTGCAATATCCTGAAGGAGCCCTGTTCCTACCCCACTCCTCCCCAGTGGGAGAGAGGCAGGAGAGCAGGAATGGGGATCCCCACTCCCAACTCTGCCCTCTGTCTAATGAAGGTTTTGAGGAGCTTGGTTTGGCTGCCTCAGGTGTGGGGGTTTCACTGTCAGGGCCAGCAAAATGCACCTTGGAGAGGGCCAGAGCAGGTGTGAGAGCTTTGTGGCTCATTTTAGTGCCAAAGTGATGACTTCCCTCTCACCAGCAATGTTTAGACTGCTGGGGTCAGAAAGGGGAGTTTTCCTCACTCTCCCATGCTCCACAAAAGTCCCTCAGCTCCAGCAGAAGGGGAAAGGTCTTCTATGTTGAACCCAGTCCTGGAACACCTCTGCTGCAGAGATAGGAGGGGAGAGCTGGGGTTGTTCAGCCTGGAGAAGAGAAGGATCCAGGGAGAGCTCAGAGCCCCTTCCAGTGCCTAAAGGGCTCCAGGAGAGCTGGAGAGGGACTGGGGACAAGGGAATGGGGTGATATGATAAGGAATGATGGCTTTAAACTCAAAGAGAACAGGGTTAGAGGGGGTATTAGGAAGGAACAATGTGAGGAATAATGGAAGGAATAATGAATTCCCTGTGAGGGTGGGCAGGCCCTGGCACAGAGTGTCCAGAGATTTTGTGGCTGCCCCTGGATCCCTGGGACTGTCCAGGGCCAGTCTGGACAGGGCTTGGAGCAGCCTGGGACAGTGGAAGCTGTCCCTGCCCGTGGCAGGAGGGTTGGAACTGCATGATCTCTGCCACCTTTCCAACCCAAACCACTCCACGTTTCTATTTCCCACAACAATGGCCTTTCCCCAAAGGCATCTGCCACCAGCACTGCCTGCCACTTCTTTGTTAACAGCAGCCAGGACATTTTACACCCACTCCCTCTTTCTACTGCATTTTCTGCTTGTTTTGGTTGCCTTTGCAGGAAGGAGCTGGTGTGGAGCAGCAGCTGGAGCGTGGCTCATTGGCAGCTCCCTGTGAGTACCTCACAGAGCTGCTTCTGGGTCTTGGCACATTTGCTGCTTCTTGAGATCTGTGGGTACGAGTGGACTATAAAAAATATGATCATTGAACCTTACAGAGATGGAGGCTGGTTTTCAAGCTGCTGTCTAGACATTTCTCAAGTGTATTTAGGAGCTTCAAGCTATGTAAAAAAGACGTTTTTCTTCTCCCCCCTCCTTGAATCTACATAAGAAAGCATAGTCAATAATCTGTGTAAACAATATGCAGTCATTTTACTGCAATTTTCTAAATGTCTGGGGGCAAAGTTCCAGCAGGATTTCAGTAATGAGAAACCAGAGAGTGTAACTTGTTCTCCAAAGCTGGGTACTCAAAGCACAATCTCTGACATGGCTTGTGCAGAGCCCTCATTACTTGATGTGATGCACACATTTTCCCATCATGAAAGGCGTCCGTGCTCCTTCTCATCTGCAAGGAGCATCTCTCCCTGCAACTGCTTGTAAAACAGGGCACATTATTAAAATCACTGGCAAAGAAAAATTTTGAGAATGGAACTTTTTCTTCTGTGCTAGGGTTGAAATGGTCTCGCAGGATGAAGAAGAAAAAAATGTCTTTGATTTAGAAGAACTAATGGGTTTCTAACTTGAAAACACAATCTTTGAAATATAACCACAGGGGTTCACCTTTGCCATTCCTACATCAATTCTGAAGGTATTTTTGAGCAGAAAAAAGCTTCTTGATGTATTTCTGGAGCTGCTTGGGAAGTCTGGTTCTTATCCTCTGGACACAACAGTGTAGGCTTTTTTTTAAATTTTTTTTTAAATTATTTTTTTGTTTCTTTCTGATCAGCTGAATGATGTTTTTTTGGGCAAAACATTATGAAGTTTCAGGATGGTTCATTGCCTTTGATGCTCTAATTACCTCTTTTCAGCTGTGTTTGTGCCTTATTAGTAATGAAAGCAAACCTTTCAAGTGCATGAGCACTGCAAATGAGCATGTTTAATAATTCATGCATTTTGGCTTAATTAGTACAAAAGACATTCTGAAACTATAGTTTTCTGATGCATTTTTAAAAATGGGGTTTGGACTGGATGATCTTCAGAGGTCCCTTCCCACCCCGACCTTTCAGTGATTCTGCAATTTTTAAGAGAGGAGAATTTGCTGTATAAGAACCTTGAGTTTGTGCAGAAATAATAAACATCCAGTCAAATCTGATTGCTGCAATTGAAGCCAGAGCTACCTCAGTCTTTTTTCTTAATGGCCAACCCTCTAATGAATTATTTAGTATAGTACATTTAAGAAAATGTTAGTTCAAATAAATATTTGTAAACAAATGCTAAAAATCACTTACTGTGATATTTACAATTAGCAACACATTCTACCAAAAAGGGAGTATTTTCTGGATTAATGCGACACTGAATAAAAATAATTATCCTTTTTTCAGTGCAACTAAGCTGATAAAAAAACACTTTGCAAAAAACCAACAGACCTTTTTAGCTGTATTCCAGAGGTCAGCTTCAGGTGTGGGAAGGGTTGGGATGAATTTGACAGGCTACATGCAGGGAAAAACATCACTGCTGAATTTTTCTTGGATTTTATTCAAGATAGCTGTCTGCAGAACTAAACCAAGCTGAGAAGCACTCCTTTCTCCCAAAAGATTTACCTCATTCCTCCTTCAAATGCCAGAGAGCTTGCATGATGTTTGTTTTTTGTTTTTTTTTTTCTTTCATCTACTCCAGAAAAAAAAATTCTAAAGATTTGTGCTATTTTCAATCCAAGGATCATCACAGACTGCAAAAAAATATGCTCTTACCAAGTTTTTACATGAGAGGTCTATGCATTTTCTCATGAATCAGAACCTCCACTAAAGCAAAAGCAATTTGTTTTCACAACACTCCAGCAGAGATACCATCGGTGAGGGTGACAGCCGGAGGGTTTTCAAGTTTTGGTTGCCAAGTGGAGGAAATTCCGTGCTGTTTGAGAGATCATCTCAGAAAGTTTTGAGAAGCAGTGCTGGTGACCGTGACAGGGTGTTTTATTTAACAAAGGTAAGGATAAGACTGCTAGAATAGGGCATTCACACATCCTGCTTCAAGAGGGAGTGGGTGAAAAGAAAGCTCTCAGATCTCCCTGGGATGATTCCCTGGGATCAGAACCCACGCCAGGGTTGAGTCCATACAGCCCTGTCAGCTCAGGCAAGGTGCTGATGCAATTACGTTGATTTAGGAGCAAATTATGACCTTGTGAAGTGCTGGGGGTGTACAGGGGCTGTGTACATGGAGTGCCACTCTGTCGGGCATCTCTTGGCTCGTGCTGCCTTTGGAAGGGGAAGCACTGATGGGATATTGTGTTTTCCTTTGAGAGGAAGCACAGGAGACAGAGCTGCTGACGTAGTTCTGAGCTCAGGTTTATGCTGATTAAAAAATTAGAGTTGTTTTTTACAGCTCACTAGCACAGTAAATAAATCAGTGAAGCCTTTGCTGCTACTCACAGGCTGTTTTTCAGGACAAAGACTGCCTATAAGAGAAAACTTGCATTAGAAACGAGGAAAGAGTGGAGGGTTTGCAAGGACAAGGTGAGAGGTTTGCTGAAAAAAAAAAGAGTGTAAGTGATGCTCAGAGGTCTCTGTCACATCCAGAACTGACACACCATTAAAATCTTAGCAGGCAGAGGTTTCTTGGACAGCAGCAGCTTGGTCTGAAGCCAGCCTGATAGCAGCAGGAACATTTCTCACAATTGCTGCTGTCAGTGCTGGAAACCTGCTGGTGCTCCCTCCCTGCCCATCTCGTGTCCGCACTGCGCCGAAAGCATCCCCTCACCTGCAGGGCTCACAGGGCTCTGCAGCACCAGGGAGAAACACCCTTAATGAGCAATGAAACCAATTACTTGCTTAGCTTGGTCCTGTATCCTGCTCAGCCAAGAAGGGGGGGTGAAGAGGATCAGTCCTGCAACTCCTTGCCTGGCCAATGCAGGTCCCAGGATGTGCTCAGTGTGGAACTGCCTCCCCAATCCCTTGGATGATTGTTATTTTCTTGAAGCAAAATGCTACAAGTAGAGAGTAAAAATTTCTAAAGAGTCAGGGCTCCACTCTGTAGAGCCAGTGTTGATCAGTAATGGAAATGGAGATGGAATTTCCATGTGCAAGTTTCTGACTGGCCAAATGAGTGAGAATCTCAGCTCACTCCAATTATCAGTACATTCAGGAGCTCACAGGCTCCTTCCGAGGACACTTTTCCAAGACAAAAACTGGATTTAATAATTCTCTGAGGTGATGCAGAATAAATGGCAGAAGGTATGGGAACAGCCAAGCAGCAGAAGAGGAAAGGAAGGGAGGAGACAGGGCACAGCTTCCTCATTAGTGAGAAAACTGCTGCGAGAGCAGGCACGTGCCCTTCCCTTCTCCAGAGAAGCTTCAGCCTCTGCTCAGGTGCCCAGGAAAAATGAAGTGCTCAGCATTTTGGGGGGTACCTTTAAACTGGATGAATGCAGGACTCATTTCAGCTGCCAGCCTGCCCTTCCTGGCTCTCTGACCCACAGCACCTCATCCTCTCGTGCTTCTCTATGTGTTTCAGCACGCAGAAAATCACCCCACCCTTATGCTGTTTATATTTTTCACCTAAATAGGTGAACAGTGTTAGAGAAATAGTCAGGTTTCCCATTTCTAGCTGGAGAAATCAGAATTCCCTGTCACCCCTGCAGGGCTGTAATAGCTTTCTAGACAAAAAGCTGCACCCTCATAGATGGTTTGGAGATCCATAACACCTAGTTAAACGTTTCACGTTGCAGTCTGCTAAAACTGGCATTTTCATAAAAATACTGAAAATACCAGCTGTGATTCACAAAGCAAAATAAACCCAACAGTTGCTGTTGACTACAGTCGTTGGAGTTCTCTCTTAAGGAACACCAAGGTATCAGTAAATCCGTAGTTCAGGAGCCAAATTTGCTACTGCTATAAATCACTGACTCTATTGATTTCAGCAAGACTATAAATTGATTTCTACTTACTGTAGATTAGGTTTAAGTGACTGAAAATGAGGATTCCAACTAATGTGGACTTTTTTCTTTTTTTTAAAAGGTGATTCATTTTGTTATTTAGATTTAAGCCTTCTGATTCCAAGAAAAAGCCTTTGATCAAGAAGTCTTAAAGCAAAAGCATGACTGCTGTAGCTGAACTGAGATCATCCATCTGAACTCCATTGATATAACAGACTGTGCAGCTGCCTGAGAGGATGGCAGGAGCCTTGATTATCACATTGTTACCTCTTCCTGTAAGATCTAATGGAACAGGAATTGAAGCACATTTTTGGTTTGCATTTCTCTAAGCAGAACTTGGGTCTCTAACACAGTGCTGCACTTTCAAAAGACCTGCCAGATGATTTGTCCTTTCCAGAAGTAACTTTTAAAGGAGAACTGATGTATTTTTAAGGGCTTTTTTTGACACTGAGCTGAGTAAGGAAGGAAGATTTGATTAACTCCAGGGGTCAGATAGATGTAGACCCTATGGATAAGCCACGTGTATGTCCAGCCTCACAGGGCTGAGGCACCTGCACAACTGATCCCTTCCTGCTTGGATTTAATGAGGTGTCTAAGTTATAAAAACATGTAAAAGGGGCCCCACCATGTAAATCAATACCCACCCCAGGACTAAAGCCATCAAATTTGTCAATAAATAATGAAATGGTGACAGGAAAGGTAAGGCCAGGAGCGCTCCCTTTCCGTCTGCGCCTCGTCACGCGAGCAGCCTCATGCATTTTTAAGGATGTTCTGAGACAGCACTCTCCTGCCCAGTGGCTGGGAAAACTCGGAAAGCTGTGCTGAAAACCTCAGTGAGGTGCCCCTGATTAGCAAGGCTGGAGTTTTGAAACTCATTTGCTGGCCCTGGGTGCAGCGAGCAGAAACTGTTCAATTATACATCACTTCAGCTGGGGGTTAAATCGATCGTGACTCCATGGAAACAGGTTTGTTCCTGAGTTATGCTGGGAGCAGGGATGCAGCACAGAGGCTGGAGAGGTGAGGAGTTTTCAGGGTTCACTGGAATCAGCAGGAGCTGCTCTGTTGACCTCTCCAGGCTCTGAGCCATTCCCACGAATTCAGGGATGAACCTGAGCAAAACACACTGCTCATAGAGCTGGGCATGCAGCAGGGAATCCAACACCAGTGCTGAGTTAGGGCTGAGTTTCTGTAGCTCAGTCTCCCCACATCCATTAGTCTGAATCCCCTGAGTGATGCTGACAAAGGTGCAGCGTTGCATTTTTGTTAATTAATCCCCTGGGACCAGAGGTTCTCACAGCTCTCACATTTAAATTAGGGATGCTGAACATTTCACTACTGAAATACATCTGCAGAGCTGTGCCTGAAAGGCCAGCACATAAAGCTCTTCCCTGGATGCACAGACCATCACTACAGTCAGATTAGGACTGTGAAAGCAGTTTTTTTTCTCTAGTGATATGATTTCCTGCTTTAATTTCCAAGAAGAGCACAAGCATGACCTTTCTTGCAGGTGAGATTTGGTTTCCTCTCGGGGTTGCTTTGGTCTGGATGACCCTGAGATAANATCATCCAGGACTGTCAGAGACAGCCTGGGTTCCAACAGTTTCCATTTTCAGGTAGTGCCAGCCCTCCTGTAGAGCTCAGATTGCACTCAGGTCCTCTTGGCATGGGGGAAATAACAGAGCCTGACGTCAGTTCAACCAGGAAAGTAAATGTCTGCAAGGACCTTAAAGCAGGGCTGGATCTGTCCTTGTTTGGATGGAAACCCCTGCTGCTGCCAAAATCACACACACTGTGTCCCAACACCCTGAAGGTGAAATTATTTGGCATTTTCAAAATTAAAAATCTAGTTTTTGCAGAAGCGAGGTTCAAGTTAGGGACACACAACAGAGGTGCTCTAAAATATCTGTTGTGTTAGTTGGACACAGCATCTTTGGTTTGATTTGGAACCTTTTGCTGGTAGTTTTAGCAATTTAATAGTGAGTTACAACTATAAGAACATGGAAGTAGCTGAAAATTAACTGATAAATGTAATCCTTGCTTAAGTCATTAAACTCTTCAGTAACTAAAGCTCAATCAAATGTGTCTAAAGGTCCAGACAACTTGGGCAATCAAATAGCTGCAGCTTTTATATATATTTTATATATATATAGATATATATATATGGACCACAAAGCAAATAATCCACTTCAGAACCCCAAATTTAAATTAAAATTTAAAAAACCCCCACTTTTAATAAGAAGGATATTCAAAAAATAGGAAACGGTCATTCTTGGGAGGAGAGGGAGGAGTTTCCTTGATGGGCAAATTTTAATGTAGAAGAAATAGAAAAAAACCCCAAGGGTATCCTGAACCAGCACAGTTTGGGATGTTGTTTTTTCCAAAGGCAGTGTTAATTTTCAAATCAAAATAAAGAATAAATTAAGAAGCAACAGGAAAAGATAATTTTGCTGCTGCACACTCCTCACAGAGTCTTTGAGGAATTGGTACCACTTGTTTCTCTCCTCTAATTAAAAAATATCTTCCCATCACTGATTCATAGGTGACAATTGTAAAAATAATTTTGATTACGTTAATCACAGACTCACGGAAGGCTTTGAGTTGGATGGTAAAGATCATTTAGTTCCAAATCCTTCCACTATCCCAGGTTGTTCCAAGCCTGCTCCAACCTGGCTCTGAACACATTCCAGGGCTGAGGCAGCCACAGTTTCTCTGGAAAACCTGTTCCAGTGCCATCAATGACTTGACTTTATGGTGCAGACTTCTGTAGTATCTAAAATGGAATTTCCACATCCCAATTGCACAGAAACCTTGTAACTGAACAGCTGCCCTATTTAAACTCAAGATTCACACCTTTTTCCTTTGTGATCTCAGAATATTTCAGCTTCTGATCTGAACCTCTTTAAGTTCATTTTTATTGTACTGGCAAGGTAAAAAACTTGCAGTATGAGCCTTCCTCTCTGCAAATCCACCAGAATAAAAATGAAAGCCAACGATATCAAGTATGTAGCCACATCAAATTAAATGCAGATTTAAATGGTTTTCATCCCTGCAGAACATTCAGCTTGTCGCAGCTGAAGGAGAAAAAGCTCCAGATACTCCACAGAAATAAAACCTGAGACAAGATAAAGGCAATTTCCTCTCATCACTGATGTGCCATTTCTAGGATAAACAGCAAATGGCACAGTCTGTCTCTTTGTGACATGCTCCTGCTTTTCCAACAGTGCAGCAGAAAATACAAAGAAGGTGTTCCATGCACAGAAGTATTTAATATGGAAACATTAGAGATGCTCATCTAGGGGAGAAATTTCAGGATACATCACATAAGTATATATACAATTAACAGTCATGCCAAGAGTATTTACTATTGCTAAAATTGTAGGCAAGAAGGTTTTCCCCCACTCTGTGCCTGTCCTTCTGTTTTTCCACCTGCTTATTTTGATTTGTCTCCTTATGTACTACTCTCAAAACTGATCTTGGTCTCCCACTGTAGAGTCAGGGTGGTGATTTCTTTGTTCTGTATACACATTATATACAGTGTGTGTATACATATTCATATTTTTTTCATATATATTCTATGGTATTTGAAACCAGACAGTGCAAATACAAACTAAACCAGAAAACCAACCCATATCTCAGCCTTTGTGGGCTTTGCTGTGGGATTTCTGAACAATGACAACAACAGGAAGATACACAGATTCCTCTATGTTCAAGAGGAACATGTCTTCAAGAAATTCAGTTTTGGATCTGGAAACCATGGAATTGATGGAATTATTCCATTATCTTTTAGGGTTATTATAGGATAATATAATAGGATAATATAATAGGCATGGGGAAAGGAGGCTAAAGGTGAGCTGTCAAGGTTTGCTGGATCCCCAGTGGTTGAATTTGTCTGGGATTCAGTCACAGCCAGGGCTGGTGAGCTCTGCCAGCAGCTCTCCAGCAGAAACCCAGTCCCTAAACAGACTCCAGTCACTGGGAAATAACTCCTTCACCCTTGAACTCACAGGGCAGTGGGAAAGAGTTCCCAGCTCAGGTTAGGGGGCTGACACTATAAAATACTGTGCCTTCTATTGCTGCCTGGTTCTTATTTTTCTCATTATGCTAAGCAGCTTATTTTTAGCTGCAGTGACTGAATTCTGGAAAAGAAGATTTGTTTCTTGACTTGGGTGTTTAAAACAACATTTAGGCACTGCAGGTGATATCCAGACTGCATTTAAGGGACCCTTGTAAATCTTTTAATAAAGTACTTGCATTCTTTAGCTCAAGGCTTGTCTACATGTTAAAGCTTTGCTGTTCAATCATCAGGATTAGTCAAAACAGCGAGGAACTTCTAAATTGGGTCAAGAATGCTAATTAAGGCATTTGAAAAACAGAGAACCTGATCATTCAGCAAAGCTGGGGAGGTTAAATCAGTATTTTTTCCTAGTTAATATGCAGTAGGTTTAAAGGCTAGGCTTGGGCTGCTGGACTGAGGTGCCCAGTTGTAAAAAACCAAAAAATTGTCCAAATCTGGATAGGGAGGGCTTGGTTGAGAGCAGGCCTGGCCTGGCCTTGGGCTGGTGTCAAAAGGCAATGTCATCTGGCCAAATCTCCTGTGGGACATGGGGTCAAGGAGAAGGGCAGGAGAATGGGGAGAAGTGGAGTTCTTGCCCCCAGCCAAGAACACAAGGACAGCAGGAGGAGCCTGAGAAGGGGCTCCTGCTTTGTGCAGGTGGAAGGAGCCAGGAAAGCACTCAGGTTCCCTGGGCAGGAGTGGGGTGTGCCTGATGTCTTCATGGCTGTGAAATCAGCCCCTGGAAAATCTTTTTTTCCAGAGTCTGCCTCTCCAGAAAAAGCCATTTCTCCCCACTCATGATCAGGTTTCTTTCCCAATGGGTTCCTTTCACCAGCTGAAAGTTTGTGGAGGAAGTCCTGAGATATAAAATCTTGTGATGCTTTAAGTGGATTTCCAAATCTACTAGTCTGATACACCCCTGAGAGACATTTCTTCTCTGGGATCACATTTGGGATGTTTTAGTCCTTCAGGGATTTTATATTCATATGGTCTCTCCCCACTTTTGTGGAGATGAGAAGGTCAAAAATGACCTTGAACTTGTTCTGTGACATCAGGTAGAGAAATTCCTGGTCCAAGTCCAACAAACCCTTAAGGTCAATGTCATGTATAAGCAAAGGTTTTTACTGCTGATTAGCAAAAGAGAAAAATATAATTGGGGGTCTGACTTTGGCAGTACCCCCGTGGGAAAGGAGCTTTCTGCAAATTGAAAGAAATTAAAATTTTCTAGATCTTTCCCATTCAAGCCCTCATCAGATTTTATTCCTTCCAAGCATGAACTCCATTGCCAGGGGATGCAAGTAAGTGGTCTGTCCACAAAAGAACCCCAGACATAAATAGCACTTGGGATGCAAAGAATATCAAAATATTTCCCAGTTAATAGTGGTTCTTTTCTCCAGCACAATAATTTAGGAGTAAAGAGAAGAAAAAACCCAACAGGCTTCTTGGCTGAGGCTATTACTGAGATTTAAAATTATAATAACGGGAATCTATTTTTAATAAACTGCTCCAGCAATGTTTATTGCAGTGAAGAATAACTGTTATGATAACTCAATTTGTGATTATTGTTCTTAAAACAGAAAAAAAAAGGAACATTATTATAAAACTCTTTGAATCTCTACAATTATCTTCCATTTTTCTACATTACAGACTCTTTGATGGCACAGTGGGAGGTAGGAAGAGAGTGCATTTATTTCCAATTTCTGTCCCTTTTTTGGAGGATGAGGGACTGACTCATTTGTCAACCTCACAGGTAAACTTGGGGTTACAATTATTGAAATGTATGAATATTTATATGAAAAATTGCCTCAGTTTTGCTCTGCTTAAACGATTCCTTGAGGATTTGATCTTACTAACCAAACTTGTAGTTAATGACAGCTGTGGGGAGGGGAACAATAATCCAAATCCCAAACTTCTGGGAGTTTTGATGCTGAGAAAGATGCAACAAAAACGAGGTGCCACCATTTTTACAGCATGAAGGATTTTAACACTGCACAGGAACTAGGAAGACCCACTTTTGTAAAGAATGTGATTTATCCCACAGCTTTAAAATCCTGCTGTGCTGTTTTTACTGCTTCCATTTTCTCTTTTAAGGTGTCTCCTGGGACACATGACTATTCTGATGGCTTCCTGAAAAATGTCACCATCTACAGTCGGTCACATTCAAGGTCTGGGCAGATTGGGTCTGACAGCTCTGTGCAGCCCACAAAGCCTCAAGGGCAGGTCTGATCCATCCCTTCACTTTTTGGAAGCTGTGCAGAGGCTGGTGTTAAGCAACAATTCCAGTTTGCTTGGTGGTTTGTAATGTGGTACTATAAAAGGGAAATTAAGGGTGTTGTTGTTAATGATGAAGCATGAACTACAAATAATCACAGAATCCCAGAATGGTTTGGGCTGGAAGGGACCTTAAAAATCATCCAGAGCCCCCCCTGCCCTGGCAGGGCCCCCTGCCCTGCCCCAGGCTGCTCCAGCCCCAGTGTCCAGCCTGGCCTGGGGCACTGCCAGGGATCCAGGGGCAGCCACAGCTGCTCTGGCAATCTGTTCTAATTTATCTTTTCCCAAAAATCTCCTTGGGGACTTGTAAAGATCAGAACACAAGGATGAGTGGGACATGCTTTCAAAACAACAATTGTATGAATTAATTAAAAAAACCCCCTTACTTCCATGTTCCATTTCCTGTAGCTAAGACTTTTGAAAACTCAGAGGAACTCCTGAAGTGGTTTTTATATTGAAGACTATGTTTTCCATATACTTGAAACTTTTGGCCTGGTGTGAGGACAATGGTGCAGAAAACATCTACAGCTGCTTGTACCACCAGCTAAAGTATCCTCCTCTCTAGGAGAGCTGCTTGATATTCAAGGATCACCTTCTCCAAGCTCAGTGAGCAGAAACTCAGGCAAAAATTCTAGGAGGTCTCTATGGATGAACAAAAAGCTCCTGGCAAAACTCAGACACAGAGAGGGAGTACCCAAGAGGGTGGAAGCAGGCAAGAATAACCCAGTGGGAGTAGAGAGACATTGTCCAAGCATTCAGAAATGTGGTGGAGAAAGCCCAAGCCCCTGGACTCCCTGGGCTCCCTGGACTTGAATCTGTCCAGGGATGCCAAAGACAACAGAAAATCTTCTGTAAGTTTATGGGTGACACCAGGAAGGCCAGGGAAAATGTGGCCCCACTGCTGAGAGGAGCCTGGTGGCACAGGAGGTGGAAGAGGCTGAGTGCCTCATTGCCCCAGCCTTCACCAGCCTCCAGGAGCAGGAGCCCAGTGGGACAGTCTGGAGCAAGAGACAGCCCTGGGGGACAAGGGTCAGGCCAGGGAATGCTTAGGCAAAGTGGAAAGATGTAAATCCATGGGCTTGGATGGAATGTGCCTACAAGTGCTGAGGGAACTGGCAAATTCCACTGAGGCCACTGTCAATAGCCTTTGATTGATCATGGGGATTGGCAGAAGTGCCTGAAGACTGGAGAAAAGCAAATGCCTGTCTTCAAGAAGGACAAAAAAAGAGGATGCAGGAACCAGGAAGCCTGTCAGCATCATATCCATCCCTGGGATTTCATCAGCAAACTCCATTGTTACCTTCTGTGAGTTCAGTTTCAGCTTTGCCATTGGGTGGATTCATCTCCAAATGCCCACATTTATCAAAATAACTTTTTCCAACAGTCTTTCTTCAGATTGTTGGGAATTATTTTGAAAACAAGTCTTTCTTCAGATTGTTTTATAATTGTTGGGAATTATTTTATAAAAACAAATAGTACTTATTGCGAGCTCTTGAAACTTTGCTGCAGCCATAAGATGCAACAGGCAGTGGTTTGAAAAGGGAGGTCAGGAATTAGAAAGGAGGAGGCAGAAGTGATTGAAAGTGGGAAATTTTCCCAGGAAGATTGAATTGACTGAGAAGAAAAGCAAAGCACCATGAAAACAGGTAAAAGTTCTCTTGAAAGAAAAGATTTACTTCAAGGAAGAATAAAGGTGTGCTGAAGCAGCACAGTGATTTATCTCAATCGTTCTTGTCTACTGAAACCAAATACCTTAAGTTTTTTTTTTATTTCTTAACCACATCCTTAGATGGAGAATGATTAATTGTATTTGAATTACTAATTACCTCTGGCAAATTTCTGAAGTGGTAGGTAAAAGAAAAAAGATGCCCAATAAGTGTTTCTTCACTGACTTGAAAATTAAAATATTGATGTGTCTGCTACTGCTGAAAGTTCTTGCTATCCATGTGTTTTGTTTAAAACCCTTCGTAAAGTGACCTTTAATAATGCATTATTCAATATTTATGGGCCAACATTCAAATTGCCCCACTGGAACACTCAATTATTCTTTCAAGGTAATGAAGCTAATTATTAATTTTATAATATATTTAATTTCCTTGCTGTAAAGGAAAGCTAAAGCTAATCAAGAAAAGTAGGGGAAAAAATAAAGCCATTAAAACTAACAGAGCTAAACATGACTGCAAGTCTGTAAATCACTGGAGGGGCTCTAAAGTTGTTCCAACCCTGGAAGACTTTTTTACTCAAGCCCAGGGACTAAATTTTGGTTCTATCTATCTGGCCTCAAGAAAATCAACTTTATATGGAATATATTAGAATATCTCCAAATACTAAATATGCATAAGTAATGTATTTGGAACATGAAAGGAAAGAGAGCAAGATATTTGTTAAAGAAATGATAAAAAATATCTGTTGACTGCTTGGAAGGAAAGAGTTCAGTTTTAACTCAGCTGTGAATGCAGATGCTTCCCTTTAGCAGAGCAGGGACAAATATTTATCTTACTTCTTTGGAGTCAGAAATGAAAAGTATTTGTATCTTTATCTATTTCTACAGCTCCTGGGTTTGTGGTTCTACCCTGTGACTACACAGAAATCAGCAGTTTCTCCCACTGCTTTATTTCCTACTTACTTTCCCTCTTATCTATCTGTGTGACACACTAATTTCCTGCCTGGAGTATTATAACTGTCTACCTTCTGCTTGGGCTTTTTCTTCCCACATTTTTCCTTTCAGCTTTCTCCAGCCAAATCCTCGATGCTTTCTCTTCAGTGTTCCTGCTTTTGAATGACCCTTCCTGATCCCACTGTGTCCCTTCCATTCCTCACAACCACTGCTTGTTCTGGTGAATATTGAACAAAAGACCCTCCTTAGATTATTCATTACTCTTTTTCACACAGATGAGCACCACTGATTGCTTTCTGTGGATCTGAGTAGCATCACTCCCACTGGCNTAAAATAAAATAAAATAAATCATGTCTGCAGAAAGCAAACAAATATAATTACACCTTTTTCCCATTTGAATCCTACTCTGCTGTGTCACATCCTGTATCCTGTAACAAAGACTGACAAATCTTCTGAGATTTTATAATCTGCTTCATCTCAGAGTACCACAAATAACCTGCTTGTGCTGCTGGGAACTAAGGTATCAGTAGAAACACCATATTTGTGATCTGGAAATTTGATTGAGCCCAAGAATTGCATGTGCCTCAAGTACCTTCAGTCAGCAAGGAGTTGAAGTCTTAATTTTTTCCTTTTTTTTGTCCCCTCCTGATTTAGCTATCCCGAGTTTGTTTATAGGTGCTGTCAAAGTGAGAGGAGGAACGGCTCCAGGACATCCCCAGGGGGTTTTTGAAGGCTGACAAGGCAGCAGGGCCAGGCACATCTCCTGCAATCTGTCTGCAGGAGCAGGTAATGAGGAGCCTTCTGCTCCCCAGCACGAAGCAGCGCGTGAGACGCGGTTTGTTACAGGCTGCTTTGAGTGGAGAGGGGCAGATGCACCCACATATGGTCTTATTTTTCCCACAAGGGTCAATGGCCTGATGGCTGCCTAGTGAGGAGTGGATTTGATGGCTCAGCCAGCCTCTTTCTGCTCCTAAATTCCCATGTTTTCTGCACGTGGGAGAATATGCTCACATGTTCCATTAGCTGGGACTGATGCCTTAGGATTTTAGCTTTTGTGATGTTCATATATTTGTAATCCTGCAATTCCTTAGTGTATAACTCTAAACTTCATATAGAGTGTCAGCTGCTGTTTTTATTTTGGTCAGACAACACAATTCCTCTCCAGGCCTGGCAATCAAGGACACCTCAGTGTATCAGGCCCCAAAAATGTGAACAAAAGTGAGTTGGGGGAGAAAACTTGGGGTAAATGACTTCATTACCTGAAGCTGTAATTGGAAAATTAAACCTCAATGCAAATGGACCAAACTTATAAAAGTGTGAAAATCCCTGACCCATCATCCACTTTGGGTGCAGCCCCTGGGGGGCTTCATCTGCCCTGAATGTACCTGAAGGCCCTTCAATAAATAAAACTGCTTTTTACTGATGCCTGCTTTAGCTTTCATGTTTTCCAGATTCTGTACTGCATTGGTGTGTGACTCTGAGCTCCATATAAAGTGTCAGCAAGTTCTCCTCACAGCTCAGTCACACAGAACAATCCTTTTCCAGCCCCAGAACCAAGGGCACCACTGCAGCTTTGGGGCCAAAAAGTGCAAACAGCAGAGAACTGAGGAGAGCAATCTGGGAGGGTGGGACTGCATCACCTGGAGCTGGAATGGGACAATTAACCCCAATGTGGAAATGGACCAGAATTTACAAAAGGGTGAGAACTCATGACCTGAGGTCCAACTTGGGTGTAGCCACGGCCAGACTCTTGTACCGCCCAAGGTGAATCCTTTGAAGGCCTTTTAATAAATCCCTATTTTATTCCTTTAATTCCTGTCTAGCCCCCATTCCAGGCAACCTCTCCAGGCATCATTACTCCCTTAATTTTGCCTGGCCTCAGCTTTTAGGCAACCCACAAGAGCATCAGCACAAACCCCGGTTACACCCGCGAGCGCCTGCAGGCGCTGTTCGTGATCCACCCTCTCCTGCTGCCCTCCCAAAACCCTCCCCAGAGCGACCACACCCTTCTCCCTGCCTCACCTGGGCGATGTGCCTTGGGAACTGCCATGTTCATCACCCTCCCTCCGTCCTGAGGCTTGGGGGGCGAGGCGGTGAACCTGCAGATGCCCGACTCGGACGGCGTGCTGGACGTCAGGCTGTCCGTGTAGTCGTTGGTCCCTGCCGTGAGCTGCTCCGAGGACGTGTCGGAGATGAAGCACTCCGTGATGGTGAACTTGGCGTGCCTCAGCTGCTCTTCCATCTTGGCGTGCTCGTAGGCCCTCGCCAGCTCTTCGTAGGTGGAGGAGGCACTTTCTGTGGAGACCATGCTGCTCCTCGCCCGATCTAAGAGCCAGGAATGGGGACAACGGGAGAGAGGAAACATCTGCACTGTTACTGTGACACATAGAAACACACAGCAACACACACAACAGGTGTTCAGGCAGAGAAGAAGAAAGGAAGTCTCTAGTTCATTGTTGACCTCATATCTGTAAGTTTCTGGACAGTGATCAGAGACTGGACAGAGAAGTTCCCACCTCTCCATCTCCACTGGTCACTTGAGAAGTCCATCAGGTGAGATCTTTTACAAAGGAATGCAAACATGATTCTTGTTTATCTTACAATTTATGAGAACTGACTCTGCTGTATTAAAACAAATCAGAAGGCTGATTTTCAGGGACAACACTGCACAGTCCTTTTTTTTTTTGAAGGAAAGGCACGAGCATGATGTTTGGGAGTAAAGCAGAGAGCCCTTGAAATTATCAAGGTGATTTAAATGAATCTGCTTTGAATGACTGCACAAGTGTTAGTTTAGTCAGGAACTCGAGAATTACAGATAATCTGAAGTGAAGCCTTATCCTGTGAGCTGCACTAGGTGCCTTAGCATTAAATTCATGTTTCTTTTATAAAAACTAACCTTTCAGAGCATTCACAGAATGACTAGGTTGGAAGAGACCTTCAAGATCATCGAGTCCAACCCAGCCCCAACACCTCATCTAGACCCTGGCACCCAGTGCCACATCCAGTCTTTTTAAACACATCCAGGGGTGGTGACTCCACCACCTCTCCAGGCAGGCCATTCCAGTACTTAATAACTTTACTACATGAAAAATACTACATTTTCAACAAAAGAATCCCATTTCTCTAAATCTTAAATGCCTTCAAAAGGTTTCACACCCACAAACCAGATTTAGCAAAATAAAGAAACATTACTTCTTTACATTATCTTTAAACTGCATCTCAGAAAAATTTCACTGGGGTTACACACAGCTTAGAAAGGAAAATCTTTTTGTCCTGTTTCCATCATACATATATATATTTTTTTTTTTTTTGAAAGTGCTGAGAACAAAGGTCAAATAGGAAGGCAGTAGCTCTCAGATATTGTCTCTCTAGACACCAGGTAAAACACTAACTCATTTCATTTGGAACAAAGGTCTTCAGGAAGCAATATTTGGCCACAACAGCCTGCAGTCATCCAGTTGCCTTTTTTCAGTGCTGCTGAAGCTAATGGGGGAATTCATATTTGACACACAGGTTATTATGACCTACAAGCTGTTCTTTTCTGCTGATGAGTTTCTGAGAATATCAATATTTCTTAAACCACACTGTTATTGAAGATGTAAATGGCTACTGATACATTAAAAAACACTCTGGAAATGCAGGGCTCATTTCTGCAGGGTTGGAATTGCCTGGCTATTGCACCCACAGTGTTTCTACTCCAGTGGGCTGGAAGAGCAGAGGACTTGGAAAAGTTCCTTGGGCAGAAGTCGTGTTTCATCACCAGATCTGTGCAATTTCAGACATTACTGGTGATGTTCAATAAACAGGCACAGTGTATTAGCTAATTCATAAAAATGGGCCTCCTGCAGCAGCCAGAGGCAAGTGTGTCATTATTGCAAATCTTTATCTTTTTTATTGTGTGCCTGCACCCCTGCATCAGTTCTCATTGTGCACGAAGAACGATACTCCTGCCACTTTTAACCACGACCATCCATTATTTAAAATGACAAGTACTTCTGCAAGATGCTCTAACCTGCTTAAGATTTGGAGCTGACCAGAGCTTAACAGAGTTTCTTTTGATTTTTCTTTTTTTTTTTTTTNNNTGTAGCTTTTTTTTTTTTTTTTTTTTTTTGTAATATCTCTTTCCACCCACAGGAAACATCATTCTGTTTTTCACATTTGATTTGTACATCAGACCTCAGTGATGTCATCACATATTTCTGGCCAGCTGGAAACTCCCAGGAGGCAGCAGCTGACCAGTGCCATGGAGCAGTGCATGTGAATATTGTGGTCATGCAAAGGTCACAGCTTGGTCCATTGAAGCTCAGGACCTGCAGCTTCCCATATCCCATGCCAAGAGGGAGAATATTCCAGAACAGTCTTCCTGAACACCTGCTCTAGATTTGATGGAAGTTTATCCAAGCCCAGGGTGAACTCTATGAAACTTCATGGACTTCATGAATACAGATTGATCAGGAAATTTCTAATGGCCTCTAGTTAGAACATCAGAACTCAGTCACAGCTATGAACTGCTGCCAGGCATTTCTCCTAAACTCAAAAGCTTCTGCTTTGTAAGCCTGGAATTGTTTGGATAAGTGCTAAATTCTGCCAAATATCAACTGCATCAACCAGCTCCAGAAATCTGAACTCCAGATTGGAGAAGTGATCAAATGTGCACATTAGCTCAATTGATGCTTGAACACATAATTTGGCTACATATGTTTATTTGAAAGTTTTAAACTTCTGAAGCACTTAAATTAAATGGACTCTACTCTTTTCCCAGAAACCAAGTGGTGTAATAGAGCTGCTTTTTGGCACCAGAAAACCTTTCTTGATCTAAAGCTTGCTATCCCTTACATTAATCACCGTGAGCTCAAAGGTAGACACAGAGTAGAAAAGTAGGCTTGTTAAAATATAGATTATGAAGTCTGTTTACATAATTGGATGCAGTTTATCTACTAAACCACACAGTAAATTTAATTTCTGCCCTTTGCCACACACATTGGAAAATATCCTTGGGTGACAACAGGCTGGAACACATCCAGATGCACCTGAAATCTGGAGAGGAGATTTGCTCTTTGTATTTAGATTTGTATATCTATTAATCCTAAAAATTTAGGGTAATTCTTCCTGAAGGTTGTCAGCAGGCTAGAGGTATCTAGAGACTGCCATTACCCCATGGAGACAATATCAGGGTTTTAGAGGGTGAATTATGAAACAGTGAGAACTCCAGGCTGCAAATTACTAAATATGAGTGAAGTCAGACACTTGTTCTTATACAGGAAATAAACCATTCATACTGGTTTATGTGGTGAAAGGCCACTCACATGCACTGCTTTGTAGCTCTAACACATCCTTTCTCCTAAAATCAGGAGAGACAGGTGGCAATTCCTCCTGAGGAAGCCAGAGCAAGCCTGGATTCACTTTGGTCAGACTTCCCTTTGAGAAATATTTTACTGTTCTTTTTTTTAACCTGTATTAGATTTATTTCATGAATGTTCTTCTAGTTAATAATTTACTCCTTTATTTGCCTTTTTTGTTGCTTTTTCAGCACAGGACAGTGGGAAAAGCTTTTTTCCCAGCTACACTTGCATTTATGATGTGATGGCATTAAGAAGAGAGGAGGACTGCAGGCAGAATATGTATTCAGTGTCTCCCCAATGTCATCTAGAGGAATAAACCCCCATGCTGTTTCTCAGGAAAATCTTTGCCAGCTGCTGCAGAATTCAGTGCTATGAATGGATTTTTATTTGGACTCCAATTCCAGAATTTTCTCCCCACTTTTTTTTTTTTTCCCCTCTGAGAATGAACATATTACATGAATGGGAAACCAAAAATACTAACCTTAAGGCTCTTCAAACCCTAAAAACTATTCCAAACATGACTCAGGGATATTCTTGCTGACTAATATTGTCCATTCTTAGTCAAATTCTCCTATTTTTGCTTTTTTTTTGTTTGGGAAGCTGCAGGAAAAATTACCACCTTGTCTTTTAAAGGAAGGGTGTCTTTCAAAGGATGTGTGTGGAATGAGGAATAAGAGGCACAGTATTTGCTGTCATTAGCACTACAAGCATCTGTGGCATCCCTTGATGCCTTAAGTTTTAAGTTTTTCTGTTCTGTGTTGCTGTGCAGCTTTTAGTTTTATACTAAGGGTCACGAGGATCTTTTCACAGGGTGGTGAAAAGACACAACAATCCCACCCCAGCTGGGCACTCAAGGACAATCTCCTCAAACTTCAGCCTCAAAGCAGCAAAGCATGAAGGGAGCAGGGCAGCAAGCCAGCAGGGAGGATGAAACTCCATCATTAGAGGCTGTTAATTGGCAGCTGACTCCTCTATGCAAATGGCCTAAAACCTATAAAAATGTGAGCTCTCCTGCCCAAGGCCTCTTTTGGTTCCACCTTGGAGCCATCCTGGGCTGTGGCACTGCCAGGGTGTGGCTTTGAAGGCACCTCCATAAAAATCCACTTTATTCTCCTGAACTCTGTCTGGCCTCTGGTCCAGGCCCACAAGGCATCACCCTCATGAATCACCAAGAGGAAAGCCACCCTGGCAAGGGAAGAACAGTGCCACCTGAGCCCCAAAGAGCTCAGGAGCTCCAGAGGTCCCTGCAGGCGCTGCTGCCCCGTTGGCCCTGGGGCAGCCCTGGCCGTACCTGTGTCCTGCGAGGGGCTGACGCTGTAGCTGTCGCTCTCCTTGTCCACTGACCCTGCTGGCCTGGGCGTGGGGAGCCTCCAGTCAGTGGTGAGGGTGTGTGCTGATATGGTGGGGTGGGGTCTGTTGAGGGTCCACTGGCTGGCGTAGCGGTTGCGCGCGGTGGGTCCGGTTTTGGCGCTCCTCCTCGTGGTGGGATCTGTGGGGCATCGCAGAGAGGGACTGGGATCAGGATCACAGAGTCCTCGAATGCCCTGAGCAGGAAGGGACCCACAGGGAGCACCCAGCCAAGCCCTGGCCCTGCAGAGACCCCCCAGCATTCCCCCCCGTGCATCCCTGGCAGCGCTGTCCAAACGCTCCCGGAGCTCTGGCAGCCTCGGTTCGTGACCATTCATCCCAGCACCTCTGGGTGAAAAACCTTTTCCAAATACCCAACCCATCCCTTCCCTGACTCAGCTCCAGCCATTTCCTCTTGTCCTGTCCCTGGTCAGCAGAGAGATCAGTTCCTGGCCCTTCACTTCCCCTTCCAGAAGGGGATGGCCACTGAAATCATCTTTGTTAAAAAAACCCCAACTCAAGACTGTTGCTGTAGAGATAACACACAGTACAGATTCTTGTGATTCTTTTTTCAGGCTGTGTGAAGAATGAATTTATTTTCGGGGATTGTTCCCCTAATATACAATTTTCTACAGACCACTGTGATTGGTGAAAGAAAGACAAACTTTTTCACCCACATTGGTCAGACTAGAGGGACATCAAGAGAGCTCCCTCCTCTCAGAAAGAATTCACAACACGAATACCATTACAAAAACAATCTCCTGCTGTTTATGTTCTCTCTGGGAACAGGTTTCAGAAAACTCAAACATTAGAAAACTAGAGCTTTGGAAACTTAGAAACTTTAGGCCTGAAAACCAGACTACACAAGTCATTCTTTTTGTGGAAAAAAAAAGAACAGTGTTAATGCTGATCATTACCAAACTGCTGATGCTTTTCTAGAACTATTTTCTTTCTAATGAAACTCTATATTTTATCAAGGGTGGAACTGAAGAGCTGAAGGCCCCATCATTCTTCCATTGACACATTCATTATCCCTTTACTCCAAGACACACAGTCCTCCAGCACCAAAACCACTCTGAGAACTGAAAGAGCACAAGGTGTAGTTCTGGTCAGGGATTTCTCACCACACCTCAAGTGAAGTGCAAGGATAAGTAACAAAGATAAGTAAATTATCAGCATAGATGTGTCCTCAGAAACCCCCTGCACCAGGTACCTGCTGTCAGTTTTTAAATAGATGTGCTCAGAAATGCAGAGCTAAATTCCCCATTCTGGACATACTGTTACTATATTACAGTATTGATCAGCTACAAATTTCCTATTTTAACAAGTGGCCAAGACATAAAACATAATCTGTAATAGTGCCATCAGAGTTTTAGTGGGAACAAGTTCATAAGGATTTGACTGCTTTGGAACAATTAGTAAATTAATACAATTTCTCAAACTTTAAAAATCATCCACTACTGCTTTAAGGTCAGCAATGTTGTACTTTTAAAATTAATTTAAAGGTAATATAGTGACCAAGATTGTAAAAGCAAACTATCTGACAAAATTGACCTCCTTGAACTTATTAATAAAGAGTTCTGCCCTAAAAGTGAGTCTAACAAAGCAAGGGCAAGAGAAAAAAAATCATTATGTGGCAAAAAGAGAGTGACTACATCAGCACTGAAGGATTTCTCTTCAATGCTTCTGAAAGGATATCACTAACAATAGAAAGGGTATTAGAAATGAAAAATTCAAATCTATTCAAAATGTTCTTTGACATTCAAATGGTGAAGTTGTCAGTCTTTGAGGTAAGAGACTTTAGCAGAAGAAATTGAAAGAAAAAGTAATACCCAGATAATGACTCTGAGCACTGCTTCTGCCCAAGCATTCCCAGTGAGAATTTGTATTCTGCTGCTTCAAAGAAACAAGGCATTTATTTACAAATAATGGTCTGATCCTTCTTTTTTTTTTTTTTTT
>VXBS01006221.1:362352-453536 GCA_013400255.1 Sitta europaea | reverse complement strand
TTTTTTTTTTTTTTTTTTTTTTCCCTAGAGCAGTGGAAAAATTAGAACCTGATGCCAGTGATAATTGATCCTCCTGGTAGTGCAGCACGGAGCTGCCTCACATGGACAACATCCAACTCCGTGCTCAGTGTGGTGCAAACCAACACTTGGGAATGTGGCACGTGGCTGTGGTGTGGCCAGGAGTGAGCATCATTCCAGGGAGCACATGGAGGACAGAAGGGGAGTGCTGGTGGGAGCAGCTCCTGGCACACTGCTGGGGCTGCCTGCTCTGGAGAAGAGAAGGTTTGGGGAAAGCCACCAATGTGCAGAAATTCCTGAAGGGCAAGAGGACAAGAGCCAAGTTTCTGTCAGTGGTGCCCAGTGAGAAGACCAGGGGCAATGGCCACAAGGAGAAACTTGGTGTGGTACTGGATATTGGGCTGGTGAAGCTGTTTCTCCTCTAGCAGTGTCTCCCTGTAGCCCCCCCAGTGGCTGGGTTTATCCCTGGCTGGCCACACCCTGTCCCATTGTCCCTGTCCCTGATGGGAACACCCCCGGGAGACCCAGGATAAGAGCTTGGGCTTCGGGCTCCTGCTTGCTCTTTTGCTCCCCCTTCAGAATAAACTTCCATGCTAAAGTGCCTTCTCTTTCCTTCCAAGCTCGGCACAAGGGATCAGGAGACCTGTGGGAGGCAGAGAGCCATGTGCTCTCTGTCATTCCTGGGCTGTTCTCAGCCTGGGATCCATTGCCCCTGGCCAGTGGACAGGGACAGCCGGGCTCCCTCCAGACCCCCAGCCACAACTTGGGAGCCTTGTCCTGAGCATCAGGGAACACTTCAATGTGAGGGACACTGAGCCCTGGCACCACACAGGTGGTGGGGTTCCCCTCCTTGGGGACCTTCCCAAGTCCCCTGGGGATGTTCCTGAGCAGCGAGCCCTTGGACTGAGCAGTGCCCAGATGTCCCTCTGGACCTCTGATGCTGTGAGCAGTGGGGATGAGCTGGGAGAGCTCTGGCAGCACACAGGAGCTCAGCCCCCATCCCCATGAGCAGGAGCTCTGCCCCAGCCATGCTGTGCCTCTGTGAGGGGCTGTGCAGCACAGGCACAGCAATTCCAGAGCTGGCAGTGGGATGCAAGCACAGCTGGTGCCCTGGTTATGCCAGCACTGCTGTCAAACACCGCTGGAGAGAGCTGAGGTCAGCAAGGCAAAGGTTCACAGAGCTTCTCTTTCATAAATAAATAAATAAGGACAAGAGAAGAACTTCAAATACGCTGTAAAGGAATATTTGTCACTCAGTGAATGTGAGTGGGCTCAGACAGGAGGGGCCACAACCTCTGAGCCACCCAGCTGGGCTCTGCTCTCCTCTTCACAGCAGAAGAGGTGGCTCTAGACAAAATCCCATCACCCAGCCTGCAGCAAAGCTGGATTAGTGTCTTAAATCCAGAGAACATTACCTGGAAGTCCTTGACCCAGCCCTGTACGCTGCTGCAAGCAGAGCTGTACTGCTTAATAAAAGTGCTGGTGGATTTTTATTTCCTAGCAGGGCTGGACACAGATCATATTCTTACACATGAGTTAAAGCCACATTTAATTGGAAGGAATTCTCTGCCTGGCTGCAGAGGGATGAAGCACAGAATTGCACATAAAGAGGCATTAGTAAGGAAGGTGCTGTAAAGTTCTGTGGTGTGACACAGACATGAGGCTTTGGGGTGAGGCCTCTTTCCTATTAGAAAATCTAGTCCTCGAGGAATGACCTGAAAAAAGATGAAAGAGCTAAAAAAGCACCAAGGTCAGGACTAGAACACCTATTATTTAAAAGACTTCAGTGGAAATGGATTTTTCAAATAATCTGTATTCTAGCAACTGAGCTTTCAGCACTTATGTTCATCAAACTCAACAAGTAAATTCTGAAATGATCAGGGGACAGAAATAATCCAAGAGATTTCAGAAACTGCACACTGCAGTGAACCATATTTTGGTAAAATTTCTAACTCATAACTAATCATTCAGCATAGTATTTTTTATACCCATTTACATGGCTATGGAACATATTCATTAGAGGAATGAGAAGAATGGATTGCATCAGAATATTAATTTATGATAGTATTTTAATCACTAGAAAATAACTTGGCATGAATATATCTGGGAAAAGCAATTTACCATAATAACTAAAGCTAGAAATATAACTTTTTCAGAAAAAGTAATAATGAGAATTGCTTTTTTTTTTTTTTTTTGCCTGATGGAGCGGTAGGAGGAAAGTTGTTTTTGAAATACAATAAAGATTGATCACAGAGCAAAAAATAAAAGTATATCAGACACTAAAATCCATTAAGGTAATTTACCCAATAAATTCTGGAAATTAAAATCCAGCATGCTTTTGCTTTAATGAAGGCCAGGTATGAATTATTTCAAATTACACCTCCATTTCAGATGCAGATGCAATTTTCCCCATATTGAATCACTAAGTGCAACAGTTCAAGGAATGTCCTCTGCTGACCTAAAAAGATTTCTCTCCACTCTCAGACAGAAGGATGAGTTGCAGGAGCAGAGTATTTATTTTGTTACAGCTTTCTCCCCTCTAAAAAAAATCCTATTTTCTGGTGTGCTTACTTGTCCCTGGCCGGGCGTCAGAGACATCCACCAGTGGCCCCGTGGCTTGTGACACCGACTGGTAGTGGACAGTGTGGGTGACAGTCAGGGACTTCTGCTTGGACGTCTCTCCAAAGTCAGCATCAGTGAGCAGAACCGTCGATCTGTCGTCTGTGAGGGGAAAACCAAGACACAAAACAAGAACAAAAGGCAGTGAGCACAGGATGCTTTGCCTGCCCGGGAGCTCTGCAGCCCAGGACACGGCGGGAGAGGCGGCTCCTGCTCTCTGCAGGGAGGCAAAACTGGCTTTAAACTCAAAGCCCAGGTAAAACTAAAGGATAACTTTCGTTTCTCCTGGTGATTTCACCTTAGAGGCTGGGGAAGAGTGGTAAACATCCTCACAAAGAGCTGATTTGTGGGGAATCATTTGTGGCCCTAATTCCTCTGTTCCCATCCTTTGAACGCTGCCCTCTCCTCTTTCAGAGAGCTCAGATGAGCTTTTCAACAACATATTCCATTTATTAGCATGATTAGCAATGTCCTCAGGGAAAGCACCCCTATCTTCCCAAAAGGAGGTGTTGCTAACCAACCCTTCTTTCTCCTTTTTCTGCAGAGACAGAATATTGCAGAAGGGATGACCCTGACCCAAGACTTTTCTTCTGCAGCTTCAAATAAAGGAGTGGGGTTAAGCCTGACCTTGGGAAGGAAGAAAAAGGTGAGCACTAAGCTTTACTGCTGTGTGGTTCTGCTTCTATTTTTGCACTGTAGGGGTAGGATATATTCACCAAATTTCTACTACACAGACCTTGATCATTGCACTGCTATACAGCACTTGCTTCCTTTCTTTTAACTTTTTTTCCAGTTGTGATCTGTGTATCTTCTTTTTTTTTTCTTTTTTTTTTTTTTTCTGGAAGGAGGAATCTGGTCCACTTGATCATGGATGGTTTAATAGCAATAAATCTTTCACTGCCTTCGTGTTTGCAGAACAACTATTTGGTGTGATACCAGACTTCCTTTTGTATTCCTTACAGTCTTTTTATCCATTCAGAATTGCAATAAAAGCCTCAAGGATTTCCTGCTGTGCTGTGCTATATAGTTTTGTAATGTGTTTTAAGGGACTGGCAGCAGCAGGACTTCTGGGCATTTACCAGTCATCAGAGGTTGATCCAGTTCTTTTAGGCGTTCCTGGGTTTTGTTTTGTTTTTTGTTTTTTTTTTTTTTTTTAACTTGACATGACACCATTAGGGTGAACAGCTCTGCACGATAACAGAACTCACATTTTTTACCCAAAGAAGGCTATAAATAGAATAACATTAGGAATCAAATCACTCTGTCTCTGGCAAAAGATGAGCTCTTATTCAGGTTGGGACTAAAGCCTCTTGGCAGCAAACTCTGTCAACCCCTGCCAAAATCCCTGCTTATTCTGGGTGGAAAGCTGCCTCTGATCGTGTGCCTGCAGTTCAGGCTCTAAGAGCATTTCCACTGTAACCCCCCCACTGCTCAGCAGCTGCCACTCAGAAGTTAAAGCTGTGTTTAGGGTGAAGCCTGGCACAAAGGGCAGACTTTGGGAAGCTCAAATAACGATTTTAAACAGTCTGTAGGTCTCCTTTTCAAACCTGGAGCAGGCATGGACAGGAGGTGCAGAGATGCTGCTCTCAGCTTGCTGACCTTCCTCTCTGGCCACACCATCCCTGGATGCTGTTACCTTGTCAGCTTCTTTTACACAGATTTTTATCCCAAAAAATGAAGTTACAAGTCTAACAAGGTCAGCTGGGAGTGTCTTGCCCCATTGTGTGCTCATAAAGTCACGACATCAGGCTTCATTTCTATTCTGGGTTTCCAGATATTTTTGAATTATTTGGGGAAAAATCCCAACACCAAACAATTCTATTTCTCATGACAGTTCAGTTAAGAACCAGCCCCATGAGGAATCTTGTTTTCTGTTGTGTCAAACAGTTTATATTTGAATTTTGCATGGATACACAGAAGCTGAAAACTGATCAAAATGTTGAAGTATCATGTGCCATGAACAGGTGGATACAATATGCAACATGTAAGTTTTAAAAGTTAGCTGCAGCAAATCTTCAGATACTGAGTGCAGTTTCAGAATTACATTTTCCCTTTAAGTAATGTCAGTGATCCAACTGCCTAGTCAGAGCCAAATGAGAAATCACAATGAAAATCATAAAACTGCCAGTCTCCAATTACATTTTCTTCAAGAAACTCTTTCCAACAGTTTCATTTTCCTAATGTCCTGCATTATTTTAGATACTATACTGAGATTACTTTTAGAGGGAAATGACTCAAAGGGGAGTAAAAAAAAAAAAAAAAAATCCCAGTTCAGTTTTCAAATTACTTTGTAGCTCTTTTCTCTTGATGTGTGCAGCAGGGAAAAGGTGTGGGGTAAAGGAATTCCACCTGAAAGAACCTGTTACATTAACCAGGGAGAAAAAGCTCAAATTTACCAATGGTCTCCATGGTGTCCCTCTCCTCTATCAGCAGCTGTGCTCTGGGAATGTCTATGTGCATCCTCAGTGTTTGCTGCTGCTTGTTAAGAGTGTCTGACGTCCTGGTGTTCTTGCTGAAAACAAAAGAGAAGTGAACACTTTAACATTCAGCCTAAATGAAAAGATATTTGCAAACTTCCTCATTTTCAATCTGTCCAGCTCAAAAAAACCCCAATGTAACCATAATCAGCAAAACCCACTCATACATCTGATTTTGCCCTCTTCAGAACAAGTGCTTGGTATTAATTTATTGCACGTGGCAAGGCATTAGATGAATGCACAGTGTGGAGGGATGTGGTCTGTCCTCCATCAGGAGGAATCTGAGAAGTTCACACAGTTTTCTTCAAGTGTTGTCATAATGAAAGGAATTAAAGCACTTTGGAAGATGGACCTTTTCTTTCACTCATGAATCTGAGTAAAGCAACACACAGCTGATCAAACTGGTTGGTAGGAAAATGATGTCTTGAGTAATTTCTAATTGTTTTTTTTATCTTTTCATTATTTTTAATTAGCTAAGTTCCAAATATCACTTCGACTGATAAATGAAAAAGCAAATTAATAACTAGACATACTATTAATAGATTGCATAAAATAAATAAAGGTTTTAGTCCCACTGATGTTCCAAGACAAAAATTGCAAATCTTGTTTACATTCGTGGATTATGTCTAATTGATTGATGCAATAATCTAAAAAAGAACATAAACCAATTATTTTATCATCATGCAAATTGAAACAATTTCATTTTGAAGTTTGTGTAGCAGAAAATGACTTCTTAAATGAGCTGTCTACCAAAAGCAAATGAAAATGGATGGTAAAACCAAGTGCCACAGTCATTTCCAGCACAGAGCTTGCACCAAGAAACCAGAAAGATTGCGCTAAAAACCCAGGAACGTTTTGCCCTTTTAGATGTAATTACTCTCTGGATGAAATGAAATATTTGCAAATACTTCAAGCAGGGAGGCTGAGGAGAGTTGAGACACATCAGCCAGCAGCACGATCCAGGTGCTCAGGCTTCAAAGAGCTGAGAGATCCGAGTGCAGGCTCATTTCCTAGTGTAAAATAGCTGCAGATCAGTCAGTTTAATTCTGCTTTGGCAGTGAATTATGGCTGTTAATGGGATCAGCAGAGCACTGTTCCAGTGATGAGCTCAGTTCTGTGAGCACAGGAGATTAATGCACGTGTGGGGAGCCCACATCTCCAGGAAATTTGTGTTAACTTCCTGCTGTGCCTCCACGTCAGCAAGACCTGATTGCCTGGGGTTTGGAGGATCTCCTGGAGTCCCTTTTTGGAGGAATTGTCTTGCTGTGTGGTCAGTGGTTCTGCTCCAAATCCAAGGGTGAGGTCCACAAGGCACGTTGGAGCACATCTCTGATTTTCACCTCCTGGCTTTCCCTGCTGTTGTGGCCCCCAGCACTAACACCATCTATACATCCCAAATTTCATCTCTCTTCTCCTGGGTGATTAGATGGGGCTGTTTCCCTCACACACACATGGACAGCTGAAATGCACTCAAACAGGCCACAACTGGTGCCTCACTCAATCATCAATGAAGCAAAATACCAGGAGAGCCTCCCAAGGGTTCCAGATTTTCTCCATAATATAATCAGGGGAGAATGGTCATCACAGGGTCTTACTATGCACATAAATTTTCAAAGACATTAGTATTGTCAAATACAGATAAATTCCACACTGGTGTTCTCCAAGTTTCTGCATGGAGTGGATGCCACTCAAGTTGCTGATATGTTAAGAGAATCAGAGTAATATTTTACCTGCATGCCAAATATGCTTGGATACAGACCCCTGGAAAGTTGGACTGCTCTGGGCTTGCCCAGGGTCATAGAGCAAACACAGAGCCCCTGCTCCAGTGCCTCACTGCCCTCTGAGTAAATATATTTTCCTAATATTTAATCTAAACCTGGCATCTTTCAGTTTAAAGCTGGAAACGGATTTTTTTTAATGTCCAATTTCAATAATCCAATAGTTACAGGACACAGAGTTAGATACATCTAGAATCTGTGCAGTACTTAACTGAGCCTGGGAAGTGCATCACTGCAGCCCTCTGCACTCACTGGGGATGCAGGAGACAAAGGGATGGAATCAGACTCCTGCTCAGAGAAGGCAGACCCCAGAAAGCCAGCTCTTCAGCAGGATGAATGCTCTGTATTTCCATTATTAGAAACTACCCAGCCAGCACAGGAAGCATTGTTTGGACCACAAGGAGCAGAGTTTTCCCCAGATTTGCAGTTTTACTGCTTCACCTCACAAGAGACAATTCCCAATCCCAACCCTGGCTCCAGGGAAACATAACTTCATGCAGAACATGTGGGAGGTCTTTTGAGCCAGAACTGGAACCCAGGCCTCTCTAGACTCAGGAATATTCCCTGCTATTCTTGAGAGTTATTCCTTGGTTTGTGGGCTGCCTCTCCTCCTCCCTGCTGATCTAATTAATTCCCCTGCATGCAGCAGTGACATGGGGTGTCCAAACACAGCACAGGCAGTTGGCAGAAGCAAGGGGGTTGTTGCTGATTAGGATGCTGTCTCATTCTGGCTCAGGGAACTTCTGAATTCTCTTTTTGCAGACCACAACAGCTCAGCTTTCAAGTTATAAAATCCTAAAGTGCCAACAGCAATGAAGAGCCTCCAGTGCTTGGAAATAGGGCAAAGAGTTTTAAGGTTTGAGTTTTGAAGCTTGGTTAGAAGTATTTCCTAAACTAAATTCAGGCAAAAAATATTTTAATGGTTTGGTGGATGAGTCCAATGATTAATTCCTTAAAGTGATAAAATGCATCTATCTTCATTTTTTTTTAATATTTACAGACATAAAATTCCCAAACATAAGCATGTGCTTTTCTTTACTTGTCAGACCTTGTAAGGATCTGTGTAAAATAGAATCAGTTCCCTCTGGTTCAGAGAATCTCTGAGCTCCAAATCATTAGGCACTGGGAGCCTGTCAAGATGAGTCACAGAGTCACATCTTGGGCTGGAAAAGACCTCAAAGATCATCTCATTCCAACCCCTGCCATGGGCAGGAACACCTTTCACTATCCCAAGTTGCTCCAATCCCTGTCCAGCCTGGCCTTGGACATTTCCAGGGATGAGGAGTCCACACAACTTCTCTGGACAACATGTTCCAGTGCCTCACTGCCCTCTGAGTAAAGAATTTCTTCCTAATATTTAATCTAAATCTGCCCTCTCTCAGTTTAAAACCTTTGCCCCTTTTCCTGCCAGTGTCTGCCCATATTAAAAGTCCTTTTCCTAAGCTCCTTCCAGGCACTGAGATGCCTCAGTGAGATCTCCCCAAGGATTTCTCCATTCTGAAGAATCCCAGCTCTCTCACTATTTTGCTGTATTCTTTTACTCCACTAAAGTTCCTGCTTTTGTCACTGTTTAAAACAGATATTTGGGCAGGTGGTGTTTTGCTCTGAGTACAGCTTTTATGTTGAGTCTGTGGATAAAAAAGCCTTTTTTGTTTTTTTTATCATGTACAGAGCAAGTACATTGTATAGGGCATTTTGAAAGAGCCCACAGTTTGTTGTAAAAACAAATGGGAAACTAAATCTTGTAAGTAGTCAGAGTATTTGGGGATAAAAGATTCTTCACCTTGTGTTCAAAATTTAAGAATTCCTTGAATTGCTGAAGTGATTCACAGTGAACTGTAACAAAGAGCGTGGCTGGACTGGTGCTTTCACCCAAAAGAAACATTAAAAAGCTCTGTTTATCCAGCAGCAGGGATTTTTATTTGTGAGTTTAAGGTATCAACAATGAGTTGTGCAGCTCCCATTAAAGTGCTGACTTATCCTGCTCCACAGACATTTGACTTACACAGCCAAAGCCAGACTCTCAAAGCAGAGACTAAAGCTCCATTTTTAATCCGCTTTACACACACTCATGAAAATCTCCTCAAAGGGAAAGGCACACAAAGCTCTCTCCAGGCCTCACACCTTCCTACCAAGCAGGGAATCATCTTTTCTGCCCTCTCCTCAAGCACCCCCTTTCTTGATATTTTTATCATAGCAGATTTTGGTGAAATCTTAAAGATAAAAAAATATCAGGAGCTCTATCATATGTGATTGTTGCTTTGGAGAGAGCTTGTTATTCTTTGATTATTCACATGCCACACCTTCAGGAACATCTGTTGTTTGTGGGTAGCTCAGGTTTTGGTGGAAGGTATTTCACAGATTTGTCATGAATGAGAGTTCCCAGTTCTGGCATGTCTGCAAATGTAAGCCTATGTCTCCTACTTCTTTTGAAGTTCTGATTTAACAAATTTGCCTTGGTTCAAACTTTTAGAAAAGAAATACAAAATATTCTTATGTGATAAAAGCAAGATTATTTGTTAATAAATGAGATGAGAGGAACTGGTTTGATGACCACGTTTCAATGCTGGTGAAAGGAAAAGCCACATGAAATAGTGGCAGGTGAGTTACCTGGAAAAACAACTCTGAACTAAGGACTGAGAGGGGACCTGGCTGCTCCCTGAGTACATCAGGCAGGAAGGACAAAACCTCCTTAATTTGGTAACCATCAGCAAAGGAAAAAGTAAAAGGTGGGGATTTCTGCTGGAAGTTTGGTGAGGTTTTCTACGTGTCAGAGGAGTGAGACCCTGCAGAGGTGGTGACCATGCCAGGGCAGCCAGGCTAGGGCACAGCCTGGCCAGCTTTGAGAGGGGCTCTGAGGGGCTGGCATGGCACTGAGTCTCCATCCAGGCCTGCCAGCTGCTCCCTGCTGGGTTCTGCAGGGAACAGACCTGCTGCCTGTGCTGATCTGTGCTGTCTTCTGTGGCACCAGAAACCACCAGGGCAAATGTTCCTGAAGCTGCTGAATGCCAAGATTTGCTGCCACAGAGGGGTGACCTGGACTGCATGACCAGTCCTGTTAACATCACTGGGCTTATTCAGATATGATGGCATAGGGCTGGATTTACACCAAACCATCTGTCACCATGTCTTTGCTGAGTTTATTCTTACAATAGAAGTGAAGCTTATCACAGGTGAGGAAGTTTGGAGTGTGGTTTGTGTGGTGAAACAACTATGACATTCTCAAATTTGTTGCTTGAATATAAAAAATATTTTCTAGCAACCAAAAATTCATTTGAACTCAAAAATAATCCCTTGGTGATCCCAGTTTCAAATATATGCAGTGGTTCTAAAGTTCAATATTTTCCCTAGACAAAACAATAAACATTGAAGATATGAAATTTCCATCTTTGAAAGGATTGTGGTGCCAGAATAGTCATTATGATGCAATTCAACAACTGAATTAGATTTCTGAATGCTGAGCTGATGGAACAGAAGTGAAAAATAATAAATGGATTTACCTGCTCTTTTATACCTTTGGGTATAAGCAGCTAACAACAGTGAATTACATAAACAGAGCTGCAAAGTTTAGAGATCTTCACAGCCAGGAATTTATTGCCTTTAATCAGACAATCTCTGAAGAGCAATTACTTTGATACATATTATGAAAATGTTTTTCAGAGTAGAAGAAATGTCCAAATGGACCTACATAGCTTCTAATTTAATCTACTAACACAAGTTATCAGGTTTTTTTATCACACTGTCCACAAAGTGTCTTCTTTCTCCCATGTCTGACCATCAGTGCATCACAGTTCTCAACAGACAAATGGTGTGTTTTGGAAAAGAGTTTAGGAATAAAAAGTTTGCTTCTCTATTTGTCCCTACAACGATTCTGAAATATGATGCTATAGTTGACAGGCATTTTTCAATTTAAAAACCCCATAAAATTCAATCTGTTCTTACCTCATAAGCATTTCGGCCAAACTCTTTGCATCTAGAAGAAAATAGAAGAAATGTCACCACAAATGAAAATCTATTTGAGAGATGCATTATTAGGAAGTGATTTGAATCAGCCATGTGTAACACCACTGTTGTTTCTAGATCAATGGCAAGAATAAAAGAGTGTCTAAAAGTCCCTACTTTTGCTGAAATTGCATTTCTTCCCCAAACAGCCCAGTTTGTTTCCTTTGTAGCACAAAAGGTGGTAAGAGAAATACAAGTTACCATTGGCTTAACTAGAAAAAAGCTGTATAAACATATTAGAAACAGGAACAATTAACAAATAATGTGAATCTTTGTTCCTTCTGCCATGGGTAGCAAAGGAACAGGTGAAGGAAGAAGAAAAGGCAAGAAAATAGGAATTTGGATATCCATCTCTGGGCAAGAGCCAAAGCCAGGCTGGATGAGGAGTTGCCAACATGTCATTTCCAAACCAAATGTGATTGCATGAAATCTGAGCAAGGGAGGTCCCCAGGGAGTCAGTTTAGAATCACAGAATCCCTGAGGTTGGGAAAGACCTCCAAGAGTCCCAGCTGTGCCCATCCCCACCTTGTCCCCAGCCCAGAGCTCTGAGTGCCACCTGCAGTGACCCCTCCAGGGCTGGGCACTGCCACCCTCCCTGGGCAGCCCCTGCCCAGCCCTGCCCACCCTTGCCAGCACAGGGAAATTCCCCCCGGGCTCCCCCTGAGCCTGCCCAGCACAAACTTGCTTTGTTGCACTCAAATATGAATATTTTTTCACTAGCAATAATTCAAAACTACTGCTGGGTCTTCAGAGTATGGTCTGCACACGAAACAGAGGATGGTTTATTCCCACATGGATCAGCCCTGCAAAATAAGACACTGCTGAAAGGAAAAATATTCCTCCTGTTCTTGTCACTTCTGCTATTATTAACAGAAAATCCTTTGGGGCTATAATTATTGCAATACTTATCAGTTCAAAAGGCACAGGTGAAGTTTGGTTTTTCAGGTAGGCTTCAGTAAAACTTTTATCAGCATAGTACACTAATTTCTGTGGTATCATCCAGCAAAAACCAGGCAGCTCTGCTTTGTTCTCCTGCAGTCTGCTGCTAAACAAACTCACTTAAAATGCTGATTCCCAAGTCCTTAAGTTTATCACACAGCAACAAAGCAGCCTTTTGTGCAACCAAGTGAAGCAAATCTGAGAAGAAAGCAATTCCAAGTTCTAAGTCTTCAAACAACTCTTATATGGAAGTTTACATTTCTTCTTTTATCTGCTTCTTGTAAATCTACCAGCACTTGCCAAGACATTTACTGAATTTGTCTTTGTTTTCTCCATCCCACCTATTTTACTCCTCAATCACCTCTTGGGTCTCCAACACCCACAACAATTTCCTTACTTGTGATCCTATTAAATAGCCTTTAAAATTCCAAGGCTGCAGGCAGAAACAAGCCACCATCTTAACACATCTCTATAGATTGTGTTGTACTAATTTTAAAAGGAATGGACAGAGGGCTCTTCTTATTCATTAAAAAAACTCAACAAAACTGCTTTCATCCACTTTTCTGAATTGTATTTATCTGACACAGTGCCAGCTTGTCTCTCTTAAGCTTTATTCCTCACCTACCACTGGAGAAGCTGGAATTCTGTGCTCCCTCTAGGTCTGTTTGCTCCCCTCCTTCATTTTTAACCTTCCTCCATCCCTTTCCAGCACAAAGCATGGAAGATTCCTGGTGGAGGGAAGGATGGTTCATCTGAGGTGTCTCATCTAAACCAAGCAGTGCTTCATTTGGGCACTCAGAATTCCTATTTTTCTCTTGGAATGAGATTGTCTTTGCCATTGACACTTGTAAGTGGTAGTGCCTAGTAGATGACAATTATTAATCAGTCATAAACCAAAAGAGACAAATTTCTTTGGAAGAACACAAAAAAGCCAGACAAACCCAACACAATAATAATAATGACACTGGTTGCAAGTAAAGTTGTTTTCTTTTTCCCAGCAAATTTTATGATGCTTCTTGCTATTCTAGCAGCACCAGGATCATGAAGACACTGTGCACACATTCTCCCTCTGCCACACATAATCAGGGTGGTTTAATATGCAAATATTATTTTCATTCAGCCAGCAGCTTTTTGAAGCAATTTCTTCTCCTTAAGTGAAATCTGTGGTTATTTGTGCAAGGAATTCACAACTCAAGCAGAAGGGACAAAGTTGAAAATTATCACAATGTCCTTCAGTTTGCTTAACATAATTTTTTATCACATTTAAACAACAAACAATCTCCCTCACACATTCTCAGGTTCTGCCCAGCACACAGATGATTTCCATGCTGCATCTGGAAAACAATTCACACCAATTTATGTATGTGGCACATAAGTGCTCATTAACACACATTGATTCTTGGCTAAAGAGATGCACAGGAAGTTGTGCACCTTCAATTAAAAATAACATGAGGCACCAGCAAGACCATGTAATGTCTCAAAAGCTGGATGAAGAAGTAGTGAAGGGAAAAAAACTCCCTCAGCTGAGTTTAAATTTGTTAATTATCCAAGCAGATTGTTCAAATGGTGAGCAGAACTGCTGGAGTTAATGATGGGCACACAGGCTGCTGTGGGATGGGACAAAACCAAAGGTGGCAGGAATACAAAGGGCTCCTCTATAGCCATCAAAGCAAAATCCAGAAACCTAAAAGTAACCAAATATCACAGAATCATGGAATGGTTTTGGAAGGAAGGCACCTGAAAGCCCATTCAGTGCCACCCCATCCCTGTCCGGGCCCCCTGCCCTGTCCCAGGCTGCTCCAGCCCCAGTGTCCAGCCTGGCCTGGGGCACTGCCAGGGATCCAGGGGCAGCCACAGCTGCTCTGGCAATTCCAGCCCCTCCAGGGAACAATTCCTGCCCCCAATCCCAGCCAATCCCACTCTGCAGCCATTCCCTGGCTGCTGTGCCTGCAGCCCTTGGCAATTGTCTCTCTCCAGGGTTCCTGCAAGGCCACCCTGAGCTCAGCCCAAAGCTTCTCCTGTGCAGCTGAACAATCCCAGCTGTGCCAGCCTTTCCTCCCAGCACAGCTGCTCCAGCCTCTGCCCATCCTGCTCCTTGCTCTGGGCTCTCCCCAGCAGCTCCAGCTCCTCCTGGGCTGGGTCCCCACTATAACAACATTGTGTGTCCAAAATCTCCAGGAGAAATGTTATTGTCACAAACCAATGACCAGAGATTTTAATGTGCTTTTACCCTTTTGATCAGCAAATTGATCATGTTTTCTAAAGCAAGCCAGCATCCCTGGCTGTGCCCTATCACCTCCCAGGTCTCAGGTGGTGGAAGCAGGGCTTGGGAAGGGGGCACGGATGACAGAGGGAAGGGGATGATCTGTGCTCCAGCCAAGCATCACTTCAGAGAAAAATCCACATCCATCACTTTCCTTTGCTGGGGCAGCCACCTTTAAAATTCTTAACACACTTGGCTTTGCCCCCTGGGAAATCAGGGACAGTGATAGAGTTTTAAATTGCATCCTGCCACTCCTGAACTATCACGCCGTGCTGATCCTTTCTGCTTGTGTTAAGGTGAATTGGATTTAAAAACAAAGGGAAAACCATTACAGGAGTAGCAGAGCTGGGTTAATAGCCAGGAGAAGGAGCATTAAACCATCAGGCTTCTCTTTGAGAATATCTGCTGAACCCCTGGATGGCTGCATGAACTCCAGCAGCCAAGTGACCTTTTTTTGTGACCTGGCTGGTGGAGCTACTAGACTGGGCAAAAATCAGGACTTTGCTGAGAACTCTGATTTCTTTATAAAGGAGGAAGAAAAATGTTTAACTGTCCCTACATCCAGACAAGTGGTAAAAGGATCAAGAATGGAAAGGCTGTTCTTCAACAGAAATGGGACCTCAAAGCATTGTCCCTAAGCAGGGATGCAAATGTCTGCATGCAGAGCACACTGCAAATAAACCTGAAATTCCCTCTCCTCTTTGTCAAGCAGGCTCAAGAAAACCTCATCTGCAGCCACAACAGCAAGAGTTTCACCTGTAACTTGCACAAATTATTTTAGAATGTCCCACTGTGGAGATTATTTTTCTGATATAGACAAGAGGAAATCCTGATTTAGGAAAAAAGAATATTGTACCTCGAAGAAATCCCACCACATCATACAAATGAAGTGATAATGTGATATTTCCCTTTCAAAAATTGTATCAAAGTTAATCACTAGGGCAAACCATTTATTTTTTAGTTAGGACATCAGAAAAATTTGCACATAATTGTTTTAGAGAACTTAAGGAGTTCTCTGGAACAGCTGTACTTATTGTCAGGGAAACTTTTAGAACATGAAGTAACTTCCAGAAGAGAAGAAAATGTCAAACATGGGATCAGTCTTTGAAAAGAATGAGCAAAAAAAAATCTGAATTACTCAAGTCCTATTAGTCTGATCTTGGCAATGCACAAATTAATAAAAAAAATGGAGTGAGGCTTAATGAAATGAATTAAAAAGATAATTGAGGCCAATCAATACAGACTTGTGGTCAAGCAGCCATGTCAAACAAAGAGGATTTTTTTTAAAATGAGATTAAAATTTGCTGAGAATTAATGACATTGAAAAAAAACTCTCACTGTGATATGATTAAAGAACAGTACAAGATCATATTTATGCTTCTCTAAAACAAAGTTTTGGTAATACAAAGTATTTTACCAGAAAGTAGCATGATGCAAAAACTAGCACAGCAGGCATTTTACATGGATTTTGACATACTCAGACCCCAGTTTTAAGCAGAGGATCATTATTCAGTGTTTTTCTCTGGGACATTTATCAGTGGTATGGAGTAAATGATATCTGATCAAAGTTTGAAAATGACACAAGAATTGGCAGCTAAAATATAAGGAAAATGCCAGACCACTACAAAAATAATCTGGATCATAAGGTCATACATCAAGAGCACAAACCAGGGCTGTACAACAGGGAATGTTTTCCTGTTGCAGAGCAATCAAAAACTGGCAAATGATCTCAATGGATAAAATGTTAAGGATGAAAATGAAGGGAAAACTACAGGGGAAAATTAAAATATATTAATTTGTGTCATTTACCAATTAAAGGATTAAGAAGCAACTTGGTTACCACCTTGTGGAAAGAATATCCTTGGAGACTGAAAATGATACAAAAAAGAACTTGTGTACTGTAGAGAATCAAACAGGACCAGATGGGATGTCGAGCTGTAGTGTGACAAATTCAGCTAAGTGAGACACAACTTTTACAGAAATGGTAGTTAAATACTGATTCCTTTTATCAAAAGTACTGATGAAATCTTTTCCACTGCCTATGTTTAAGTGAAACTCCGATATTTTTCTGAATTGCTCATTTCTGAGAGGAAACAGTTCAGAAAAATTTTATGTTATGCACAAGCCACCCTGGTCAGTGATCATCAGCCTTCCTCAAGGGACTGTAACTCAAGATTCTATGAATACTTGTAAATTAACCATGAAAAAATAATGTGCACAGACATAATTTTCTAGAGCCAAAGGGCTGCTCATTACTGATGGAATTCCACAGTATTTCTAAGAAGATAAGATAACACTTTCTTTTTCTCTACCACATTTTTTTTAAATGAAAAAAACCCCCAAAACTGGGAAGGTAAATGGCTTACGAGGTTTTGAGGAAAAAGTGATTATGTAAGCTGAAGCACCCAGATGTCCTCATTTCCAGGGCTTTGCATGAACCATAAGGTTGGTTGTCCTCCTTTATATATGAATTTGCCCATGTCCTCTCTCTCTCTTTTTTTTTTTTTAATTCCAAAGTATTGTTACCAAGGACAAAATTAGACCCAAAAGAAAGCTAAGTAGGAAGGTCAGAAGGAAAACACAGGGTTTGCCCTGGTTTTAATAGCTACCATGGTCACATTTTGGTTAAAATACAAATAACTAATCAATCTGGTGGCTCCTGGAAGAGATTAGGCTTATGTTTTGCAGATGATAAATTGTTTTACTATTAATGCAGGTTTGGATTTGAAAGATTTTTTCCCAAATGCCTTCCCAAAAAACCCTTTGCCAGTGCAAAAGCTATAGGGCAGCAGTGGCAGACTGCAAGGGTCAAAAACTTGGCTGTGGCTCAGCCAGGGGTTTTTGCTAGAAAAATGATAAAGGTGAATGAGTTCACAGATCTAAATCTTATTCACATAACAAACAACTGAATTTGAATGAGGATTAGAGGAAAATACAGATGAGTGACAATGAAAGGTCAGTGAACAATGAAGTGTCATGTAAGTTCTATTACAAAAAATCATGGAGAAAATGTAGTAGCAAATCTGAGAATATCTGGTTGTGTCTTCTACCCTACTAATATCTGGCCACTTTCATTTTATAATTTGGAAATCATGGTTAGCATCTGCTGGAAAACTGAGATTCCCTCATCTTCAGAACATCTGATTTCACCCTTAAAAAAAAAATCCACTTTTAGATCATTGAGGGAAGCAAACAAACAACAAAAAAATGGAAAGCAAACCAGTACGAAATATTTTCCTTCCCCCCATGCAAAATAATAACAATGGATATATTAATTTTTTTTTTAAGAAACTTATGACCAAATGAAAAAAAGAAGGATTTTCTACTGAAAACACACACACTTTGTTCAGTATTGCAGGAAAAACGATCCCAGCTGAGGATTGCACACTTTGGTCAGGTGCAGCCCCACTCCTCTTTTCATGTTCAGGGAGGGAGAAGTTCCCCAGACACCACCTTACCTCGCAGCCTCTTCAGCCTCTGCTCCCTCCTCCTCCTCCTCACGATCAGCAGCATCACAAAGAGCAGCAAGACCCCAACCAAGATACAGGAGATGGTCACCAGCATCTTCAGCCCTTCGTTGGTTCCCAGCCCTTCCTCACTTTGCACAACCGACTTGATGAGAGGAGGGATTGTACCTGCAGGCAGGGTCAGGGCATTAGAGGCCTGTTAGTGAGCACAAAAGATTGAGCTCTCAGGGGAAAAGGCACCTTCTTGCTTCAGCTGCAGGCAGAAGGCTCCCCAGGATTTTCCTGTTTGGGGGGGAGGCTCCATTTGTGTGTCTAATGGCCATGAGCACATAACCAGGCTCCTGGTAACGAGGGACTGACTGCAGAGATAGAGATTACCAGAAATCCAGAAGGATTGCATTCATTGATTAAGGAAAACCACGTCTGATATGCAGTCAAATACTATGATTAATTTTGAGTCCTATTACATTATTAAAAAGCTGTAAGAGACCTCAGAATCCCTCCCTATGTCTATTATTCCTTATTATTATGGGGAAATAGCACCACTGTGACATTTCTGCTGGGCTTTTCTGTGCCAGGAACTCATTTGACAAAGCTCATTTTGTGCCATATACATGAGATTAATCCTTTGCTCAGAAACATTCTGCTATCAACTCTGAGGGTGCAGCAGTGATAGTGATCTGAAATTCAGACAGCCAACCTGATACTAATCTGCTAAAGACTGTCTGACATTATACTCATCAGTAAAACAGGAGAGTAATGCTGGATAGAAACAATCAAATTTTGAGAGGGAAACGAGGGAAATGAATCTACCAACTACTGGCAGGCAGCTCACTTTTTCATTCTGGGACATATTTGCATTTTGAATATACCTGGCTTCCCGGTGATATATAATAGTTGAACTTTTCAATTCTTTTCTTCTTTACCTCTAAGGGACGTGAGAAGAATGCAGCACCTTCTGTGGAAGGCTGTTTAGTCATGGAAGACTTCTCACTCATTTCCTGATTACTATTAAACTGCTGAATGCAACCACAAATGAGGCTATAAAATGCAGATTTGCTTGAAATGCGTAGAAACACGTAAGTATTGTGAACTGTGATGACTTTGGATGGAAGCTATTAAATTTTAACCAGCTACAGAAACATAAAAGTGGCTACTTACTTGCTAAAAGGAAAGGAGGGGGAGAGAGAAAAACAGGCACATCCTTCTTTTTTACATTTTAATTGCTGCATTAAGTGATATAGTTATATCTCATTATGTGCTATACAGTATCAGAATAAAAACTGAGATCTGATGCAGTACAGTGTGAGTGCCATAACCATGGTGAAAATGTAGAATCCTAAGTCCTGTTTTTTTCAGAAGAGCTGTTTCAGCTGCATATAAAGACAAGAGCAGATCCCTAAAGGACAAAGAAGAAAAGAAAAACTACAACCATCCAAACCTATATGAGGTACTTTGGAAAATTTGTTTTCTTATAATTGTATTTGGAATATTTTTCTAATGCTCCATTGCAGTTCTTCCCCATAATTTTCTTTTTCTTTTCCTTTCCTAATTTTCTATTTCTTGAACACACAGCAGGATATTTTCATCTTGCCCTGAGACAGAGAATTTTGCGCTACTTTAAAGGCAAATAAAATTATTAGATGAAGAAATGGAAAGGACTTCAAGCTCCTGGAGGTAATACTAATAACTGTCTCTAAACCCTCCTGGATACTAAAGGGCCAAAGTTTTCTCTGAATTACAGTCACAGAGACCATTAGGTTCAAAATTGCCTAAAATTACATCTTACTTTCCTCAATACTTTGATGCAAATCAAATGATGAGTGGCCTTTATTTCACTTAAACCTGAAGTGTTTGGATATGTGATTATCATTATCCACACCTCTCTCTAGGCCAATGAAACCTCCTAACATTATAAACAGGCAGTTGGAGCTTAATTAAAAAATCATAGTGGAGGTTTTCACATCATCCATTTGCTGCTTTTCAGCAATTGCGTTAGAAATTACCAAAAATCAATCCTGCTATCCATTGAGAAAACACCATTTCAGCATTTGCTGTCATCCTTTTTTCAGGACACTGTCGCTATGGTGAATAACATGATAGGAAACTTTTCGTGGAATTTCTCCCAAGCTCTTGGAGAAATGAATCTGACTCTATTTCAAAAACTCATTCTCTTATTCTCCATTTTTGACAGACCACTATGATTGGTGAATGAGCAACAGAACTCTTCACCCACATTGACTAAACCTGAGGGACATCAAAATAAATCCCTCCTATAGAAAGAATTCCAAACATGAATATCATTACAAAAACAATCCTGATGTTTTTGTCCTTTTGCCTAGGAAAGTCATTTCAACAACCCAAAACATCAAGAAAAACAGAACTTTAGAAACTCAAGAACTCCAGGCCTGAAAACCAGACTACAGGACACAGTCCCAGATGAATGGGGAGGGTTTATTTTGTTTTCCAGGTCGGTTCACCATCACCTTCTGCCAGGCTGATTGGTGCCTCACAGAAGTTGCAATCTGAATGTCTCTGACCCCTTTTCCCCCTTGATTTCAGCATCACCCACTTCCCCCTGTGAATTCAGGAGTGTTTCCCTGTGTCCTTCATGGCAGGGAGTGCCTGGGTGGGTCAGAACCAATTAGCAGAGTTTAGAGCTGATGTGATTTAATGCCAGGGCTACCGAGTAGCTGATCCACGAGCCGGGAAGCTCCTTTGCAGTGATCCACAACTGCAGCTGCACAGGGCTAAAAATATCTCTTTATGGATTGTGTGCTTCTGAAAAAAAACAAGGGGCAGGCAGGTCAGCCAACCTGTAAGCTGGAAATCGTTACTGAAATGCCCAGGACCAGAGAGCAAAAAGCTGCACGTTGGTTTGTCATTAACCTTCTGACCCAATTCAGCACGGAGGGGTTTGAGGGCAAGGATGCTGAGCCATGATGTTCCTCAGGAGCTCTCCCACATGCAGCAAAGTGACCCAAACCCACGTAACTCTGGGATTTCTGCAAACTTTACAAAGGCTTTATCTTAAGGCTGCTAAAGCTTCTAAGCTTGTTCTTAGCGTTTGGCATCCCAGAACTTTCATGCACTGTGTTATCTAATCTTCAAAGTGCTGCTTGTGTATCTGCTTTATCTGAAAGGGCAGCTGTGACCCCTGGAAGCTGGAAGGGGCTAATCTCACATCACAGGGTGAATCAAACATAGAGGCAGGGACAGCACTCAAAAGTGGTGCTGGCCAGGGAGTTCCCACTGGCATGTTTTCTGCAAACAAAAAATTCCCTGCCTATGGGAGCAAAAATTTCTGCATCAAATACTGGTAAGAATGATAATAATGATAATGATGATCATCATCAGTTTATAATTTCAATTCTGAGTCAAATTTAGCAAATCTAGAAAATCTGAAAACTGAATTTTGCTTTTCCATCCATGTTTTCCTCTCATAATCTCGGGGTCAGTATTTGAGCTCACTCTGCCTCTCTAAGGCACAATTCAGTCCTGGTAAACAGGCTTCACAAACAAACCCAGCAATATCACAAAGGGGAAATTTTCTAGATGACCAGAAGCAGTGGCCCAGGAAGTTTAATGCTGCAAATATTTTTTACTGTTTCATTTTATGTCTTTTAAAGATGCTACAGAGCAACATAAAAAATCAAAGGGTGTGCAGGTCACACTGTGTGACACCAGGGTAAGTATCACCATCCAATCAAAGAGCAGAGTATGACAACATTTCAGATCAGATCACTGTAAGAATAGTTTTGATTTGAGTGCTAAAAGTGGAAATTTAAGGCTTATGGACCTGTATTTTGATATAAATTAATTTTTAGGTATGGCTTAAGACTGTTGGTCCCAATCAAACAAATGTGATAATAACAGAACAACTCTCAGTTGGATGCTGCCTGTGGAAAGATATTGGAAACCACCCCCCCCAAAACAGGATAGACTAAGTAAAATGACAAGAAATTAACTCATAATACTTGAAAGAGTTATTATTGACAACAGCTACACTCCTCAGTAAAACAAGTCCTTTTTCTGCCTGGAAAGACCTGGAACATTTGTGTAGTAACTGCTTAGATCCTGGTATCTTATGGGCCTCTGGAGTGCTGAGGCAAGAGCTTCCTCCTAATTTTCCAGACTGTCTGAAATAACATGAGGACTGGTGTGGCAGCTTACCAAAAATGATATTTTTCCAAAGGGTGAGGGCATGTGTGATTAATTATCTGCAAGAACTGCTGAGCACCCAGCACAAAGGCTGGTCTAGCAGTACAGGACGTGTCAGGCACAGAGGTTTACACCCTGCCTAAGTCATATCCCACATTTCTGCCTGGGAATGACTCCTGAGCTGTACAAGAGTGGTGATGTTCGTGTGGAGGCATGTTACCAGCACAGAGTTACAAACAATTGCCAATTTGGTGCTGTCACAACCATCAGCTCTTGTTTGAACTTGCTCACCAGTGCTGCAATTTAACGCTACAGATGTTGCCAAGTGGTGGCACAACACAACACAACATCCCTGGCAACACAGCAAGATTTTACACTGGATGCCTCCAGAAAAGCTCTGGCAATTCCCACTGGGGCAATTCCAGAGCCTGCCATCTGGAGCCATCTGTGCAGCCTTTCTGGCAGGGACGCAGCCGTCCCTGCTCCAGAGCCACTGGGAGCACACAGGTGCCACCAGCCCTCTCCATCAGCCTGGCAGGACCTGAGCTGCAGGGAGTGACAAGCTGGCATGTTTGCTCCTGCCCTCGTGTCCTGGGCTCTGCAGGGTGGGCAGTAACCCCTGGCAGAAGGGCGGGATGCAGCAACTCCCTCCTGGTCCGTGTCCTGCTGCTGGGCATGACAGAGCCATCTGTCACAGCCATTAGTTTCACTGTCCCCTGTCTGTGACAGGGACAATTTCACTGCCATTGCTCTGCCCTTGGAGGATGCTATCCAGAGGCTTTCCCAGAAGACAACCTGCTTGGCTGCTCCAGTGTGTCCCATAATGGGTTTTGGGCTGTGTCACCAGGCCAGACACCCGCGTGAATCTGCAGGAACAAATTCCATGGAAGACTAAAATTTCATGGAAAAGATGCATGAAATACTAGGAAAGGCCCCTATAACCACTGGAACTAATGGCTTTTAATGTCCTATGATTATGTGTCTTATGGCTGATTGACTTTGGAGTTTTTTCCGAAGTGAGGACAAATAAACAATTCCTCTTTTCTGCCTGGCAGCCTACTGTCAGGAAATCAGGAGCTATCTTACATCTTTGAGACTTTAACCTCTCTGACAGCATGGCTGGCACATTCAAAATTGGGTTTATGAGGGGAAAAAAAAATGGAAGATGAGACAAAGAAAAAAAAGAAACTCAAGTGAAACAGTATCTGAGGCATAAATTACAGGAAATACTTACTGCCATCGTAATTGAGCGTGGCAAATTTGGCTTGTTTCTCTGCACAGCCAGCACTGTTGCACACTCTCATTTGCAGCTCGTACCAGGTGGCCTCCTGGAGGTCATAGAGGATGTAGGACTTGGACAGGGATGTCCTCTGGGCCGTGGTCCAGACCGTGGTGCCGAAGGGCCGGTACTCCAGGGTGAAGGAGGTGATGGGGCAGCCGCCGTCGTTCCAGCCGATCAGGTTCAGCCTCACCCGCGTGGTGTTGATGCTGGCAAAGAGCTCTTGCTCCTTGGAAAACTGTGGCTCTGAAGGCAGTGGGATATTCCAGACAAAATGCTTAAATATTGCAGATAAAAGCTCTCAGAAGATAAAATTTGGGGAATAATTTCTAGGGCAATCTTTGGCTTAAACTCAGTATTTATATATTCAACTTTCCCCCCTCCTCCTTCTGAAATGTTTTTTCCCACTTTGTGCCAGACTCAGAAACCCATATTTTCAAATCAATAAGTGGGAAAAAATAGCCAAACATCCATTCAAAAATTTGGTTTGTTTTGCCTTGCAGAACTTTACGCAAACTTTTCCTTTAATTTTGGCAGTTATGAAGTCCAGTGGATGCTGCTTGCACACTCCTGCAATACTGGCTTGGAGCAGAAATCAGACATTGGCTCCATTTCCTTTATACAGAAATATACTCCCTGTCTTCCTTCAACATCCAGACAAATAAACCCCTGAATTTTTATAAGAAGAGAAGAGACAATATCCTCAAGGCAATGAAATAGGAATTGCTACAGCCTGTGACAGTGGAGACACCCTCTTACCAAATATCTGCCAACCCATCTTAGAAAAAAAATTATTAGAGAAAAAAAGACAGAGCATCAGCGTGGGCTTCAAGTCCCACAGCCACAACCTTTTTTTTTTTTTTTGTCACAGCCATGGACAGGGCTGTGAATGTTTCCAAACTAGTGATATGAAAGCTTCCAAGCCTGTTTTCTCCTCCAGCCAAGAATGCAGGGGCTTGAGGAGGGTGAAGGGGAGGGAGCCCCCACCTTTGCCGAGCGTCTTGGCCTCGATGATCTCGCTGATGCGCCCCGGGCCCACCCCGTTCTGGGCAGTCAGGGTGAACTTGTACCAGGTGCCACATTTCAGGGTTTCCAGCCTGTAGGATCTCTCACTGGGGCTGATGGGGAAGCTGCCCCACTGCTCGCTGTTGTCCTCTGAGTACTGCAGGATGTAACCTGGAGGGAAAGCGCGGGGGGCAAGGGCAGCACAAATCCTTCAGGTAACCCAGGGAGGCATTTTAAACACCCAATACAACTTCAAAGGAAAATCCCTCGTGCAGGGAGTCATGCAGCTCTCCCCTGACTGAAAGATACCAGGCAATGCATTTTGCCCACTCTGACAACAGTTTAAATGTAATTTTTTATCATGGTTGCAAGGGAAAAAGAAAAGGATGGATATTTCTAAGGACCCTTCAATCAGCAACAACCAGATGATGAACCTGGACCCTCCAAAATGAGTGGTTAGGGATTACACATCTGGAAAATCAGATAGAGCAACTGTCATAAAGGCTGAGGAGAAAGTGATTAAATGTGTGAATAAACCACCACAAAGACAAACTGCAATTTACTGAAAGCTGTTATCACCATGATAGTGCACATTAAGGGTTGACAGCAAAATGGATTGGGTCGTTTTTCTTTATCTTTTTCTTTTTTTTTTTTTTTTTTTTTTTTTTTTTTTTAAGCCATTCATAATTGTATAGTAATCCTATCAACACATGATAATTTAGTAAGAAGCAGAAATTAACATGAATTACATTACCTCGGATGGAACTGCCACCATTGTCTCCAGGTATCCAGGAAAGAGTGATAGAGGAAGATGTAGTTTTGGATACAGTGAGTCTTGGCTGGTCTGGTGGAACTAGATGGGAAATAATTAAAAATAGAAAATGCAATCAAATGGTTTGACACAATCTTAATCACTTCTAACAGTCATTTATCAAATAGCTGTTTTGAGTTGCAAAAAATGCAAATGATTTCTGTCAAAGTGTCTGTTTAGCTGACATCCTTGGTTAAGACAAGAACAGACAAGCTCTCATTTTTTTATTTAATTTTATGCACAATTTTGTCTTTCAATTCTTAACCTTTTCTTTTCTCTGAATTTTTTGTATCTGTCCTGTTAGAGCTCAATGGCACATGAGCTACCCAGCCATTAATTTTCACTGGTTTTGATATCTGTTTTGGGGAGAAGATAAAGTTTTAGTGTCAGGAAACAGCAAATGATGACTCAGTCCTGTGTTTGCAGGTTATTATGGCAAAAATGAGAAAAAAAGGTGCAAATCAAGGGCTTCTGCCATTTGCAAATGTGAGGGTTAATTAGGTATCATGGGTAGATTTGTAACTGGAGGCAGATCCAGTCCTCATCCAAACCACTGAGGGTTTTGGTATAAAGAATTCCCACCCCTGTCAGCAAAGACTGGAAACACTTCTGTTCTGCTGCTCCCCATAAACATCATGGGGGATGGAAGATCAAGGTTCCTCAGCTGCTGACTGAGTGCAGGAATAAAACAGAGGCTTCAACTCTCACCCACTTCCCAGTTCCCAGCTTCCTTTGGAGGAAAACCATGAAATTATTTGGGTAGGAAAAGACCTTAAAGCTCATCTCATCCCACCCCTGCCCTGGCAGGGACCCCTCCCACTGTCCCAGGCTGCTCCAAGTAAATATCCAACCTGGTCTGGGGCACTGCCAGGGATCCAGGGGCAGCCACAGCTGGAGGAATTTCACTAGAGGAAATTCTTCCAGTATTAAAGGGCAGAGAAGGAGCCATGCCACATCCCAACAAGTTGCACTGGATAGGTCAAACTGGGAGTAGGAATTGACACAGGGAACTGGACTGGGAATGTTCTGCTGTCAGAAATGTGGACAAACTTGAGCTTTGCTGCCTCAAGAATAAGGAGTGGGGTATGGACAGTGTCCATGCTCAGAAAGGATCAAGAAACAGTGGCAAAGGTGGGATGGAAGTCTGGGGAGGAGACACAGCAGGATGGCCACAGCTCCTCTGGCATGGGAGAGAAGAGGGTGCCAGTGACCTGTGCTGGCAGGAGCTGCCCTTGTCCTGACCCAGTCCCATGACCAGGCAGGACAGAAATCCAAAGTGCTCTGCTGTGTCCAGCATTCTGCTGCCAGAGAACATTGCCTGTTTTTCCTGTGCTAAAGGGGCAGCTCTTCCTGCAGAGTGGAACTCCAGGGGAAGCTCCCCACTGCAGTTCATGTTAGAGTCATCAGATTGCAGGATAATGGCTGCTGATATAAGGCAGAGTCTGCTGGTTTCCAGCTATGGATTAGTTCAAGGAGAAGTTCATTTTTTCTTTCCCTCAGAGGGCCAAACAGGGCTGAGGAAAACAAAAGAGACAGTTTATACTCTAAAGGAAAGTTCCCTTTGTGAGATGGATTTGTTCTGTTATTCTGAGTGACTTGGCTGATTCCATGGGGAGAGTCTGCACACACTACACTGGGAAAGATTTATTGTAAAAGCTTTCATCACAGCTTCACCCTATCTACAAAAAATGGTGGTCCCACATATTAAAAGCCACTCTTTGTCTGTCCCTCAGGGAAGTAGTATTGATTTGCTTTTAGGGGCTGCAGTTCAATAACAGCAAATATATGCAATTACAGAAGTACTTAGTGAAATATAAATATAAGGTTTCCATTTGATGGTGTTTTCTCTCCCTACTTCCTGTTCTGGTTGTGCTTCAAACATTGCAGAAGAGCATCTTCAGTTTCTGGTGGTTTGTAGGGAAGCTGATATATGCCAATATCTGCCATGAAGTTTGTTCCAAGGCTTAGTGGAATGCTTTATGCAGGGGGACTGCAGTGGAAACAACCTCTCTCTGTGCTCTCATGTGTTTGCACTTGAAGTTTAAATTCCACATCCAGGAGAGTGACAGTCCACTCTGGTACAAAAATTTGCAGTCAATTGCAGCAATTTTAGGATCTGCTTTAGTGCAAGTGAGCACTAAATCTGCACAGGGAACTCTTGGTATGTGAATACACAGGCTCTGCTTCACTTTACTCTTAGGTTTTTTTCTTATATTGTCCCTGCTTTTGTACATGTCAACACCAGCCTGGATGCACTTTGTGCTTTTTAGGATGAATATAAAATGTAGCTGGAGAAATGCATTAGCTGGAGGGGTACTGATGTTTCATTTCCAATGCTTCCTCATATTCACCTCATAATAAAATCCTGTGCCTGCATAATGAAGTTTTTGTGCAAGGTCTCAGTATGGAGGCAAATTTCTGCTGATAGCTTTTCAGGAGCTAAATTAAAGGCCTTCACATCTTTCTGAATTTTGTAATATTAAAATGATACATGTGATATTTGTAAGGAGAAGGCAGAAGCTGATGCTTTCTGTGTGAAGAGCTAGAAGATAACTGAATGCAAACACACGGTTGTCAATCTTACAAAAACTCACATTGAGTGTGAGAATTGTTTCACCAAAAGCACCATTTCCTAGATCATAAAACGCCCATGGCTGAGTCAGAATGACTTATGTACTAACCTGGAAGAATTAGATTTGCACAAGTAAACATAAATACTAACATCTGGCATTTCAAAGTTACCAGCAGCACTTTAAAGCCGTGGTAACCATTCCAAGGCAGATCCAAGAAGCCTTACCTTGCACCTGCAAATTCAGAATGATTTCATCTGATCCCCAGTTGTTGCTGGCCACGCAGCTGTAGTACCCAGAGTCTTCTGCTTTCACAGTCCTGATGACAAAGCTGCCGTTGCTGAAGATGCTCCTGCGCCCATCAATCATCACTAGGCTGGGTGTCCCGTTACTGCCTCACAGGAAACAAAGTGCATACATTAAAGAAGTTACAATCAAAATTACTCACAAGTGGATTTTGTTTTGAAGCAGCTAAACGTGGAAAGAGAGGAAAAGGTGTGGGGTGAGGTGTGTCCCTTAAATAAGGCAGCAGAGGAGTATTTTCTGTTAGGAAACACCTATCCTTTGCTTAAAAATGCTTTTTTCCTGGACACAGTGTGAATGAAAAGAGAAATTCACTCCTTCCTTAACTTCATAAAAATTCTGAAACAAGGGTATAGTCAGTCCCTGGCTATGAAGTTCATCCTTATGAAATCATAGGTATTTATATCAATGCACAAGATGGTTTCATAGCACTGTAGTTTCCCTGCTTGCACAGTGCTTGGATGAAAATTACTGTCCATGTGTGTTTGCAAGAGGCTCTGTGAGACTGCAAAACTAAAGCTGAAAACAGAATAATGGAAAATTAAACATGTGCAAGACATTTACTGCCCACCTCAGCACAAATCAGTGTATCAGGCACTTTGCTCTCTCAGAATAAAACTTTCCCATCTACCCGAGGATAAAACAAAAACACTCCTAAATTTTACATTTTGAATGTTCACCTTTAGCCCTTCTTCATTATTTTTCCCCCTTTGATGCCCTGTAATCACCACAGCTGAAGGAATTCCTAAACTCCTCATCTCCTGTGACCAAGTGCAAATCACCAGGAGCAATCCTCCTCCGTGCCAGCGATCCAGGACTGCCCTCCCCACAACCCTCAGGGTTTGAAGGACATGGGCTTTATCTGAGCTGCACATTTAGTTGCTGGTTACCTATCCTTCATCCATTTGACTGTTGGAGCTGGGTCCCCCACAGCCTTGCAGGGCAGGACAATGTCCTTCATCCAGGGGGTCGTCACCGTCCCGCTGAACGTCAGGATCCTGGCAGGGGCTGGGAGGGAGACAGAAGAGACACTGGAGTGAGGTGTCTGTTCACATGGGCCTTGGAAGGGAAATAGAGACACCCACAATTGAAGGGGGAAAACCAAACCAATCTAAAAATACTGGTTTTGGGGTATTGATTGCTTTTAACTTGTAATATTAGCTGTGTATTCAAGCAAAATATCAGTTTCAGTACCTGGAAGACAAGTAACTAAAAGAGAGGTGAGGCAGGGGATTGGAAGAGTCATTGTAGAGAAAGAAAGCAAACCCAGATATTTATCATCGTCACTGACTTTTACATATTTTGGAGTGGAAATTATGGATGAAAATTATGTCCAAGGGATGTTTCTCTTGATACTTCCAGCAAGAATTGTCTACAATAGACAAGTGTGTCATAAAAACTAAATTATTGATACATCTCTCCAACAACATACAACAATTTTGATATTAAGCAAAATAAACCTTCATGTATACTAGTACATTGTAGAATCTATCTGAAATCCACAAATGTGAAAAAACTAAAATCAGTTTTTATCCATTCTCAGATGACCTAAATATATTAAAAAAAAAATCACTCGTGTGTTTTCAGTTTATAGGTTGTGTTAGAACTTCATTTGTGATGCTTCAAGAATGACCCTTGATAGAAATAGACTTTCTGTTGGCCTCTAAATATAAATTTTAAAGGCACATACTGAACACAGATAGACAAAATTCTGTATTTTTAGTCCTGATCTACTTCAGTCGTGCACACCGATCAGAATTTATACTTAATAATCCATTTTGCTCCAATTAGGAAAACATGAAAATGAGACCTGGCATCAAATATAACTGGGACAGTTAATCTGGAAAAAGATTCATGCATAAAAGAACAGGCCTTGAAAAATTAAGCAAAATTACTTGAGTAGGCTGCAATGGGACTTGAGATATTCACAAAAAGAAAAGATTTTACAGATTATACAATCACTTTGGACTGTGTTGCCTATGTTCTTTTCATGGACTGTTGGAGGCCAAGCTTCTCAAGTGTTTGTTTTTGTTTTTTTTTCTTCAGGTCAAAATTTTAACTAAAACACAAGTTGAAGATTTAGGTAACAGACAGAGTGAAGGTTGGGTCATGGGGCAGCACCACTTTCCTAACAGCCAAGTTTCCTAACATCAACATGTCCTGTCCTGGCTAAAGAGCAGCTGGAGGCCCCTGGCTCCCTCCTGGCAGAGCCCTGAGGTTGAACCCTGCCATGCTTCAGGCTGGTTTTCCACCTGGCCACTCCTAAGATAACATTTTCTAGAAAAGACTTACACAGGGCTGTGCTCCCCCAGGCCATCTGTGGTGGGTTTGCATGGCCAGGCTTTGCCACTGGGGAGGTTACAGCTTGCCAGAAGCTTCCCCCATGTCCAGCAGATGGGATGAGCTGCTTGGAACCCCTATTCCCACCTTCCTGTGCTGCTGGGGAGGAGGAGGTGGAGCTGGGAAGGAGAGAGGGGTGTGGGGAAGGTGTTTTTAAGATTTATTTTTCTTTTCATTACCGTGCTCTGATTTTGTTGGTATAAATTCAATTACTGTCTCTAATTCGATTGCCCATGGTGGTACTTTGAGAGTGGTCTCTCTCTCATCTCAACTCATGAACCTTTGTTGTATTTTCCCTCCCCTGTCCAGCTGCAGAGGGGAGTGGTAGAGAAGCTCTGGTCACCAGCCTGGGTCAACCCACCACACCATGGGCTAATTAGCCAAAGTAACTCAAAGAGAAAAGTGCTCAGAGCAGCCAGAGACTCAGAGTGAAATGCTGACTCCGCTGAAGTGGGTGTTAAAAGTCACATTTGTCTTCAGTGGTGCCAGGTTTTGCTGCAGGAGGTGCCTCGTGGCTCTCAAGCCATCTTTGGAAAGCAGCAGGAGCTGATGTCAGCTCATCAGCAAAACATCTGTGAGCATCTGGACTGCTCAGATTCCTGTCCCGTGCAAAATTCCCTCTGCAACATGAAGTCTGAAAACTCATTTAACATTGACTATTAATCATTTTCTCTGTGGCCTTCACACATTTCCAGTGTGTCTTGAAATTTCCAGCTGATCCCAGACATTGCCAGTTCCTGTAGGACAAAACATGTGGAATACAGGAATCCTGCTGAGGCCTTCAGCATGGCGTGGAACCACTGCTAGCAAACTTTCTGGGTTATCCCTTTATTTTTAATAGTTATTTCAATGTGAATTCTTCCTTAAGAAGGCATAGGCTGGACATCAGATGTTGAAAGTGCAGCATTTATGTTGTAGCTCCTGGTTTTCAATATCCTGTATCCCTCATTTTACTGAGATGTGTGGAAGTAACACAAATGTCACAGGAGCCCAAGCCACTGGTGAAATGATACACCATGACCCAGAAAATCATCAGAAAAGCACAATGCACTATTTTTGTGAAAGTATCAACAGCTTTCTATGGATTTTCTTATTCCTTCCATTTACTGAGTGCTAGCTCTGGTCACGGTAAAACAGCAGGAGATATTTGGAGCCCAATTTTCCTTATAGCTGAACTTCAAATGTTGTCCTGAGACTGCTAAAAGGTGCACAAAGAAAACTAGAAACAAAATAAATGTCAAGAGAAATCCACCTCAGAGCAATAGGTCTGAAATTCTAGCAGGCGTTCATGAGGTAAAAAAGCCTGGAATCTCACAAACCTCTTTCTTTTGAGCCATGGGAATTTTTGGAATCATATGGGTAATCTGCAGGGTTTACTTCTTTCTTATCAAAGCTACCCACATGCTTACACACCTCCCTCTAGCCTTACATTTGATGGCATGGCACTGGATTAGGGCTGTGTCTGTTCCTATGTTTTTACAAATTACCCAATTATTAACTGAAGATAAAGAGGTTCCTTCACAGAACACTGCACTCCCTTATGATAATGCAGTTTTCTGCATGTTTGTTTGTTTAAATTACAAATCCTCTAACCTACATTTACTGTGACAGAAATAGAAATGGGCAGAAATTCTTTGCAAGAGGCTCCAACACAAGTGGGATTTTCTTCCTTTAGAGGACACAACTGTGTTTTAAAGGTGAACTTTAGAAGGAAACAGAACAAGAGCTATGACAGTTCACTGCAGTTCAGCTTAAAACAAATAAAAGATCCAACAGTGAATACCCTGGATCAGGAGATTCTTTTATTTACTTTCTCACAGAAGAGGGTGGGCTGGCCCTGCACTGGGTGCCCAGAGCAGCTGTGGATCCCTGGATCCCTGGCAGTGCCCCAGGCCAGGCTGGACACTGGGGCTGGAGCAGCCTGGGGCAGTGGCAGGGGTGGGGCACTGGATGATTTTTAATGTCTTTTCCAACCCAACCCATTCCATGGTTCTCTGTTTGTAATATTCCCTGTATTCCAGTCTGATGAACCAGACCCAGACCAGTGTGTACTGTCATGTGAACACCACATGTTATTTAAAAACATTAAACACACAAAGCAACACAGACTGGGGGTAAATCTGTTCAAAAGGAATGCTCAGGTAGTTCAGAAAAGCAGGGGAAACTTAAAAGTCAGACAGTTGTCCCCAGAGGATCAGATTATCAGGGGTCCTCATCTGTTATCTTCACACTGGCAGCAAATGCCTTTCCCCATCAGTCATGGTCAGTAAATCAGGGGGACAAGTGCATGCAGGGCTTTTTATCTTCTGAGTATACCTGATAGGCTAAAACAACTTCTTTCAAGTCAGCAGTGAAGAGTAATTTGAGGGGCAGGAGCACAGCTTGCTTACGTGGAGGCTGAACTTTCATTGCCACGATTATTTTCTGTTTGTTGGGGATTTTTTTTTATTATTTCTGTCAGTTAATTACAGAGAATAACAATCTGTTCTGAGAAATGAAGACACTAAAGAAAGAAAGAAATGTTAACTTGAATTAAGCTTTCATTTAAATTGGACTATCCATTTCACATCAAACCCCTATCTAGACATTCTCATTGTTCTCAAAGGAGTTCTTAAAGGGGTTATAATTAAGTTGACATAATTCAATTCAAAGTTAACTCTTATTAGCTGTCATGATGGTATCATTACTTGGACAGTTACTGTGCAGTAAGGGGAACAAAAAAAGGAAGCAAACAACTACAAAATAATGGCCCACAGGATGTTTTTGCATTGGGAACTTATGGCAAAATCAGGCTTTAACTGCTTCTAACCCCGGGAAGTGCTGTTTGCTACAGATATAGTGTGAGGGGAAAAAGGTCTTTGAGGCTTTGAGCTCTGCCCATCCTTCCTCACTGTGCAGCCACTGCCCCCAGCACTGATCACCACTTTCTCCCAGCTCCCTAAAAAGCCCTGTGATGCATTCATAAAGGAAATTTTATATGTGATATAATAATTTCTAACCCAGCTACATCCAAAGTTCATAAAATTGCTATCTATCAGTATTCCTAGTGCCCATCAAACCCTCCACAAATGGAATATTCATTACTTTTAAAGTCCTAAGTGCATGTAAGAGGCTTTCCCTGAGCATCATCTAATGCAGATTTTATATTGGAGTATCACTACAAACTCCAAGGTTGACTGGGTGCATTCTACTGTCCTTTGAAATAAAGTCTTCTTCAGACTGACCTGTCTATATTGAAGTAATTAATTATTTTTTCTTTTAAGTCATCTTGCCTTTTCATAAAAGTTATTTTTAAGTTCACTTATTTGTCATCATGGATTACGTTACATAAGCTTCAGAGGAGCAGAATTAATTCTGGTAAGCTGGATCAGTTTAAGTACATGTGGGTCAAGTTGCAACTTCTCAATTTTTGGCAAACAGAGAGCAATTGCACACTGCAATTCCTCATAACTTGGGGTCATGAATATTGGTGCCTGCAAAGCCTGAATTGATCAGTGTTCATCTTTAAACATTTCTCTCTTTTTAAAATGCACAGGGCATGGAAAAAGAGAACTTCTAGTGCTTTTTGTGCAGGGTTTGCCTGCTGCCTCAATCTATTAGTATTGCACCAGGTCTAATAATTTTTGCTCTTATTCAAGCATTGATTTTTATGCTTAGTTTTGTTTGCTTTTTTCTTTGCATCACCACACATTGATTACACACAGGTGACAGCAAAGGAGGAGCACACTGAAACCTTTGCCATTTTTCCTTGAGTTGTTCTTTCATGATCTTCCGTCACTTCTCTCCTCTACACTCATCCCCCTTTTAGGATCCCAGCTTTGGTCTCACTGATGTCCATAATGCAGTGTGCACTCATGCTACAATGGAAAAGCTCCAGATTTTTCAGATGTGAAGAGCCCTGTTTGCAGCTTCTCCACACTAGGAGACTGTCATGTGTTCAAAGAGTACACTCCAAAATCAGGAATACCATCCACAATAATCACAGAATCCTAGAAGGATTGGGTTGGAAGGAAGGTTAAAGATCAAATAGTTCCAACCTCTTGCAATGGGACACTGTCCCAGCTGCTCCAAGCCCTGTCCAGCCTGGCCTGAGACACTGCCAGGGATCCAGGGGCAGCCACAGCTGCTCTGGGCACCCTCTGCCAGAGCCTGCCCACCCTCCCAGGGAGGAATTTCTTCCTAATATCTGATCTGAACCTGTAAATTTTCAGTCTGCAGCCATTCCCTGGGTGCTGGCCCTGCAGCCCTTGGCAATTGTCTCTCTCCAGGGTTCCTGCAAGGCCACCCTGAGCTCAGCCCAAAGCTTCTCCTGTGCAGCTGAACAATCCCAGCTGTGCCAGCCTTTCCTCCCAGCACAGCTGCTCCAGCTTCTGCCCATCCTGCTCCCTGCTCTGGGCTCTCTCCAGCAGCTCCAGCTCCTCCTGGGGCAGCTCTGCAGGTGGGGCTCACCTGAGCAGGGGGGCAGAATCACCTCCCTCACCCTCTGCCAAAACTGCTTTTGATGCAGCCCAGCTCTGATGGCAATCTGCCATCATTGAAGTGGTGATCCACCAGCTAGAAAGGTAGGAACAGGGAGAGTTCCCATGGTGATGGAGTTTGCTCTTCCATGCAGAAAGTGCTTTCATGTTGGTGGCACTAGGCTGAAGTTCAGCAACTTTTCAGAGAGAACCTGTCATCATAATGCACTAGACACTTTATTTTACATCTTTACATCATTAAACACCCAAGTGAAGAATTAGCAGGCTTGTAAAACTGTAAAGCCAATTAAATGTATCTAATTTTGCAGCTCTAGGGATCTGTGCATTTCTCTGCCCATCCTGGCAAAGGCTGTAATGGTACCAAGTTGAGTTGTTAAAAAACCCAAAACAATTAATTTGAAGACCCCATGTAGAGATTGAGTGGGATGGGACTCTTCTCACTTTGCTGTTCAAAATGTTAGGCCTCCATTTCCAAGGCAAGGTGCTCGAATGTTGCAAGCATCACATCTCAAAAGGCAGAATTCACAGTCCCCAGCAATATCTTTTAATAGAACAACTAATACAGCTGGAAATAAATATTCAAGATTTGAGGCATATTATCCTTTCATCACATCTGAAATAGAAGCAGCAAACTTCAAAGCTAATGCAAGTAGAGAACAATTGTTCAGAGTTTAGTTATGTTAATCAGACCATTTTATACAGAAGATGGGACTCGTGGAGTACACAAGAGATATTCCTAAGGAAAGGAATGATAAAGAAGTTACCTTGCACAGCAAGGAAAAGAAACATACTCAGAGGGGGAGAGGCATCATCTGCAAACCCCGTGTACCCAACAGCTGAAGACAAAAACTGCTCCAACAAGCAATCTATTCCCTTCTGGGGTAGGTTGGTGTACCCAACAGCTGAAGATAAAACCTGCTCCAACAAACAATCTATTCCCTTCTGAGACAGGTTGGTGGGCTCCCTGTGGAGAAGCACTCTCCGCTGACTCCAGCAGAAGCCCCAGCAATAATCCACGAGCTGCTCCTGACAAATCCCACCCTGTGGGGCACAGCCAGGTGCCAGCTCTGGCATGGCAGGAGCCTGGCAGGCTCCGAGCAGCTGCCCCTGTACCTTTGGCCAGTGGCTCCACGGTGATGATCTCGCTGCTGTTGCCTCTTCCCGCAGCCGTCACGGCCACCACCCACACGCTGTACTGGCGATTCCGGCTCAGGTTGGGGATTCTGTAGGAAAATGAGTCGGGAGAGGCTTCAAACTCGCTGATCACCTGTGGTGGGAGAGACAAATGTTTCCAGGCTAAAATAAGCGGTATTTGGAGAAAATGTGAGTGCTAGAAAGGCTGTTACTTCAGGGCTCTTCGGAGGAGTATCAATTGCTCCAAACAGATGGCATATGGCAATAAACAGAGCAGACACAGTAACTTGTTGCAATCCATTCATATTCAGTGAATTTGTGTCTGTGCCTTGCTTACAGATTGCTTTTATTCAGATTAGGACTTGCATGTGCCATTTATTTTTACAGGCTTGGATAAGCAATGGAAGCGAATAAATATGGCTAAATTTTACCATCAATAGTTCTGACAAACTGATTTAGCTCTGCACAAAACTTTCCTAATGGAGGATTCAGTGTTGCATCTGCTGTGAAATCTGGAGTTCACAGAATCAGAATCACAGAAACACTAGGTTGGAAAAGACCTTCAAGATCATCGAGTCCAACCCTAACACCTCAGCTAAACCATGGCACCGAGTGCCACATCCAGTGGCCATCCTTTCACTATTGAAAGTTTACCATTTCTGTCACCCAGAACCTTTGGTGTTCCTTATTCCTGGGTTTTGGTGGCTTGTCCCTTCAGAAGTGGAGCGAACCAAGGGATAAAACCTACTCTGTAACAGACTGCTCAAACTTCCCCCAAGCCTAGTTTTGTTTAATCAGGAAATTACTTCCATTCAGAGACTCCCAGCTGAAGGTCATCTCAGCCAGTTGGCTGCATTAGCAGGGAAGGACAAGTGCTGGAAGAAATGCCAGTTCAGTCTCTCCTCTGTCACTCAAGTGCCTCGGCCCAGGGGCTGCAGCAGAGCCAAGCAGCTGCTCTGCAGTCCCTGCTCACCCATGGGAGCTTCTGCATCCTGCTTGGAGCAACCTGTGCAGGGCAAGGTGTGGAGGAACACAGAGATCCCCCCAGGGGGCTTTGAGAGCCTCAGCACATCCTCCACGGGAAGTCTGAGGAGGGAAATCTCAGCTCTTACAGCGCTCAATATTGCCACTTTTATTTCTGACACCAGCTTTGTGATGCCTGCTCATAAAAAGAGAGGGGTAATGAACCATTGGAATGAATAATACTCACTTCCCTGTGCAGTGCTGAGCCTGGTAACGGCTAACTAGCACTAGGCTAAAAATAATTAGAAGGTTAATGACATAGAAAAGAAGATTTTAGCAGGAATCAGCAATAAAAATAATGCATCAATGTAATCTAAACTTGGTTCAGACTGACAAAGTGTGCAAGGAATCTCTTTGATATACAAATATCTGCTTGTGGTAAAGGCCAATTCCACCCGATTAGCATTTCAAAAAGCACGTTGACCTGAAAACATTGGAATACGTAGTCCTTCAAAGTGAATTCCAAATAAATAAGAGATGTTTCTGAGGTATATTAAACACCTCTCCATGTGAACTGGCAGGCAGTTTCAGCTGCTGAATGGGTCACTGCACTTCTCTGTTCTTGAGCTGGCGTCTCCTACAGCCTGGGGAAGAGGGGAGTTCATCTCCTCTCACATTTGAAATCCAGAGTGAAGACATCTGTCTCCAAGCCAGGCTCCTCAGCTCTCTTTGAGACCATGCAAGGGTCTCTACAAGAACACATTTTGTTCCCTCCGTGGAGAGTGATTTTTGTGCAAGGACTGGCTTGCTCCAGCTACCTTCCCCAGGGTCAGAACAAGTCCAGAGGGAAAACTTGCCATATTTTCTAGCCAAACTCACTGCCCCTTTGCTTGTCAAAATGCCAAATTGGTTTGTCCCATGCGTTTGCCTGGGTTCCCACTTCTGATATGAAGAGGTCAATGCAGGCAGACACCTTTATTATTACATGAAATATTGCAGCAGGTTCTGAGAACCATCTGCCTTGACATTTACACAAGAATATTGGACAAATGCCCGTAGCTTGACAGGCTGGATCTTTGTGAGGTCATACATAAAAATTAATGTATTGATCATGGCAGAGGAGGATGAAATTTCATATTCATGAGGCAGCATTTCCTACAGTTAATTTGAAAGTCAAACAGGCCAGGGTGTCTCTGGCACTTAGGCTCCACTCATTAATGCAGTTACCTAGCACAGCTTCCTTCTAAACCACCTACTGACATGGGACATGGGTACAGCATTTAGGAACAGCAAACATCACAGAATTCCTTAGTGCTAACTTCCATTTCAGCAACCATCAGATTTTTCTCACTGGAACTCCAAAGATGGACAAACAGCAGGATTTTCTGCTCTAAAGCTTTTAAAATGCCTTGTTTTCAATTCCTTTCTTTCTCTCAGCATCATTCATCCATTTGCATCTGTGGCTATTTCAAATGTAAAATCAATTTTTCCCAGAATTAATTTCTTAATCTGATCTGGTAAATGCATCTTCACTAAATTGACGACTCTCATTTTCTTAAAACAAGCTGCTATAAAAAAAGATTTTGGTTTCTAACTGGTTAACACATCTTGTGTTTCCTCAGCTCACATTCCCTTTTAAACACTTGGGGATGCTTCAGTGACAAAGAATCGATTTTACTTTAAACTTTTGCCTGTCATTTCAATTAGCCTAACATGCCAGAGACTTTGATTACACAAGAAGAAAAAAAGGCAGCTTTGTCAGCAAAGAGGAGATTAAACAATTGAAATAAGAAATATTTAAAGGAATGTCACCTTGTCACATATTGGCCCGTGCATGTGCCAGTATTAAACACAAACTGCTGTTCAATCTTAGAAGCAGTAACATGCTTGCTCAAGGGATTTTTTTCCTAACTGCTATTTTTCTTCAGCTTATAGATGATGGGTTAATTTTCCTTCTGTCTTTAGCTCACTGTCCAAGAAGGAGAGACAGAGATCAGTCTCTGAAAGTCAGCAAGGGCTGTGAAGAATAAAATGAAATCCAAGTCCTTTATCAGGGTGCAGTCAATCTACTTCCCCAAGCAGGCAATGGCAAGAGAGGCTGAGGAACAGCTGATGCAGGGAACATCATTTTGTCTGAAACTTCAGCCCTACTGGTGCATTTCTTTGTACACTTTGAAGCAGAATATCATCTCCTGGTATTTCTGACTCCTTTAAAGCACAATTTAATAGGTAATGGCTTTTTATTTTTGACTGTTCTATTTGTTGGTTCGTTTGTTGTTTTTTTCCTGACACAATCTGGGAAAAATTCAGAAGAGTGCCATTGAAAAAAAATTAATTTCTAACAGTTTTCCAAGAAGTCAGGGAGCTTCCCAAGCATGGAGTTAAGACAACAGAGAGAATTTACCATGGCTGGAAGGTTATTTAATGAGAGGCAGCTTGCACCTTGCTTACAACTGGTTCTGCACAACTTCTGATTAGATAAGTGACCTGCAGATCTCTAGTCTCTGCAAGTTGTAGGAAACCTGGAAGTGAACTGGGAAAGCCACATAGAGACTTTAGGGACATGAGTGAAAAGGGAGAAGCAGCCCAGGTTTGTGGTGTGTGTTGTGAAGTAAGAGCATGTACAAGTTGGTTACCTGTGTATTGGCTGCCTCATGCTGAAAAGTAAAATGAAATATAAATATAAATAATATGTATACTACCTAGAGTGGCATGTGTGCTTTCACTCCAGTTTTAGATAGAAAATATGGTATGAGCTGAAAATGGACCTGTAAAGACTCTGAGAGATCACCTGAGTTTGTCTTCTTTAAACCAGGTTTACCTGTGTCTGCACAATTTCAAACAGATGTTTCCCCAACCTGATTTTGAAGACTTACAAAAAAAGGAGATTTTGCAACTCCCTAGGCTGCACAACCTATTCTACTGCTTAACTAATCTCATGATTAGAAATCGTTTTTTTTAATCTAGCCTGAGTTTCCTGCTGCAGTTTCAACCCATAGATTCTTTTCCAGTCTATTAGGAACATGAAGAATAGATTATTACCTTGATCTTTGCACCAGTCTTTAATCTACATGAAGTTTTATCGTTCCTTTCCCCACCAGTACCCTTATCTTTTTACAACTAAATAACTCTGGTGCTTTCAACATTATCCAGAAATCCCATTTTCTCTATCACTTTCTCTAATAATATCTTCTGTTATCCTTCAGACTGTCTAAAGATGGTCCATAGCTTTCTCACAGTTTCCAAACGTGTACTCAACAATTCCAGGGATTCTCATTTGGCTTTTCAGGACAGGATTATAAAGGCTGTTAATGTTCATCTTGGGAGGCACAATAACCACGAAATCCTCTTCTGAAGAATCAAAAGAATTGCTCTCTGCACAATACTTTTGTAGTTGGTTATCCAGGGTACCCATTTTCTTGCTAAATTTTATCCAACTTTTTCCACACCAATTTCCCAGTTCATCAAGACCTGCCTGAATTCTGCTTCTGTCCCCTGTGTCCATGCAAACCCTCCCAGCCTTGTATCTCCTGCTAATTTAATAGGCAGCCTCTCTATTTCATTATCCAGGTCAGTAATGGAGCCACTGAACACAGTGGGCTCAGGAGGGACTCTTAGGCTGCTCCCCCCTGCCCACAACAACCAGCCACTGCTTTTGCAGCCTCCCCCAGACCAGCCCTGAGTTTGTTCTGTCTGGTCTGAGTTAAATCAGTGAAAGGTGTTTGCATAGCTGGGTCTCCCTCGACAAACATCCATCCTGTGGGCTCAGCCCCACTGAAATGGGAGAGATCCAGGTGGGGAGTTGAGCTCTCCATCTTGAGCCTCTTGAATAATTAAGTTAGTCTTCAATTCTACGTGGTAAAAACACAACGATCTCCATCTTTTTGTACAACTCCAGCACAGAATTGTCTACCTTGCCCTGCCTCAGGTGGGGAGTTGAGCTCTCCATCCCATGAGCCATGCTGATTTTGGACTTGGTTCCTAGCTCAATTTTGTGCTGCTCTAAATAGCTCTTTTCCAAGCAGTTCTGCTTTGGAGGGGTGTTGTCCCTGAAAATCAGCCTTCTGATTTGTTTTAGTATAGTGGAGTCAGTTCTCATGAATTGTAAGATAAACAAAAATCATGTTTGCATTCCTTTGTAAAAGATACCACCTGATAAACTCCTCAAGTGACCAGTGAAAATGGAGAAGTAGTTAACTTCTCTGTCCAATCTCTAATCACTGTCCAAAAACTTACATATACAAAATCAACAATAAACTAAAAACTTCCTTTCTTCTTCTCTGCCTGAACACCTGTTGTGTGTGTTGCTGTGTGTTTCTATCTGTGTCACAGTAACAGAGGGGGTCGTGATAAGCAGTGTACACTGACTTCAGTCACCCTCACATCCCCCTGGGGATGCTTCTCCCTGGGCCCTGCTCAGTCACTGGCATGGAGGAGGGCTTGAACAAGCACTGAGCCTCTTGAATAATTAAGTTAGTCTTCAATTCTACGCAGTAAAACCACAATGATCTCCATCTTTTTGTACAACTCCAGCACAGAATTGTCTACCTTGCCCTGCCTCAGGCATTGCTGCTCCTGGAAACCACAGACTCATCAAGGCTGGAAGAGAACTTCAATTCCCACCATCACCCAGCACCAGCATCACCCCAAACCCCGTCCCCAAGAGCCACAGCCAGGCTCCTCCTCAGCACTCCCAGGGAAAGGCACCCAAACCTCCCTGGGCAGCTCAGCCCAAGGCCTGAGCACTCTTTCAGGGAAATTTCATTTTCTAATAGCCAACCTGAACCTCCTCAGGTGCAACTTCAGGCCATTTCTGCTCATCCTTTGGCTTTGGACATGGCAGAAGAGACCAACCCCACCTCACTAAAACCTCCTTCCAGGGAGTTGTGGAGAACAATGAGGTCCCTCCTGAACCTTCTTTTCTCCAGACTGAAGAGCCCCAGTTCCTTCAGCTGCTGCTCCTAAGACTTGTTTTCCAGACTCTTCCCAGGACACACTCCACCACTTCAAGGTCCTTTTGTGAAGTGAGAAGCCTAAAACTCAACACAGAACTCAAGGGGCAGAGAGTACTAAGATTTTTTATTCCAAAAATCACATTTTAGAGTCTCCTGGACTCATAAGTTATCCAGTACTGGGAGTTACACTAAGTTCTTTCTACCTGGAAGCAAAATGGGGTAATAAAAAATCAATACACGTCTGTATTTATAGAGAATGAACTTCAAGTTCTGCATCCCTGCAAGAGCAGACAGACCACTGCTGTGCCCTCTGAGTGAACTCCCTAAAGAGGTGAATGTCTGCCTGAGGTCACAAATTGTGCTTTTCTTGAGAACTACTGCCTTTTGCCTTCCTTTCACAGATGGACAGAGTCTCAAAGCTCCAAATAAGCACTGAGCCTGGACCATGGTCTCCAGTAAGGCTCTTGGCTGCCACTTTTGGTCTAACAATGGTTTCTGTTCAGGTGTTGGCTCATGTTTTGAAGGTGGCATCTGTTTATCACTCAGCATTTTTGAAGGTAAATGTTGGAAACAGAAGCTGTGCACAAAAGTGAATGCAGCTGCCATATAACATTGTAACTTAATTTTTTTTCTTTTTTTTCACCTTAATCGTGGAACTAAAACGTTGGAAAGTTTCAGGTGGAAATTTTGGGAAGAACAAAGGCAGCTTCCCACTGGCAGGAAAATCCTGCCAAACCAAAGAGTGACAGAATCCCTGAGGCTGGAAATGATCTCCCAGGCCATGGAGTGCCAGCTGTGCCCATCCCCACCTTGTCCCCAGCCCAGAGCTCTGAGTGCCACCTCCAGGGCTGGGCACTGCAACCCTCCCTGGGCAGCCCCTGCCCAGCCCTGCCCACCCTTGCCAGGGGGAAATTCCTCCTGATGTCCAACCTGAACCTTTCCTGGTGCAGTTTGAGCCCTTTCCTCTCATCCTAGGAGCAGAGCCTGAGCCCCACCTGCCTCTTCCCTCCTGTCTGGGAGTCGTGGAGAGCCAGAAAGTCCCTCCTGAGCCTCCTTTTCTCCAGGAGAAACACCAGGATGTCCCTCACCTGCTCCTGAATTCTCATTTCCAGGTATTACACCTGGAAGAAAACCCACTGTCTGGACCTCCAGGTAGCTCCAGCACCTGCCTGTCCCTTTGGAGCACCCCCTGGAGAGTCCCTGAGCCTTCTGATGAGGGCAGCAGCCTGTGGTGTCATGGGCTGGTGGCCACAGGAAGGTCAGGACATCAAGGACTTATTGTCAGACTGTATTGATATCCCTGGGTGTGAGACGAGGTAGTGAGTCAAGAAGGGAGGTTTATGAAAAAATCAATATCAAATCTGTTTTGGTAGGGCTTTACAAGGAGACCTTTTAAAAATCATATAAACCAGCACATCTTCAGAATCAATTTATGCTCTGTCACATCCCTCCTGAGGTCTGCTCTCTGACAAAAATAAGATAGGCAAAAAAGGTAAAGTTGACAAAGCAATTAAAATAATGAATGTACTATGTTCAGGAGCTGGCACCAAAGATGTGAAACAACGACAAAAAGGCTAAAAATAGAACATGTGGTATATTAAAAAGACACATTTTAAATAGCATCCAATATAAGGCTTTAAAATAACCCCCAAATTATGCACTATTTCTGTGCTAAATAAAGCACACAGGAATTAATAAGCATAAATGCTGTAAAAAGTGCTACATAGATACAGTGATAAATACTGCTTCTAATACACAAATCAATGAACACATATTTAAAATTCAACCTTACAGAATCTGCTGACTCCAAATAAACTTCTGTTCAACATTAACTTTATCTACTCAGCCAACTTCTGCCAACTACTTCTCCCTTTTTTCCAAGAAACTTTCAGCATCCTTCTAATCACTGAAAGATGTACAGCATGTAACAACAAATCATTTCTGCCTTATAATTACATCAACTCTATTTCCCAAAGTTTTCTTTCATCCAAGTCTCTAATCTGGAGAGAAAATGAGGATCAGAAAGTGTGATGCAAACCCAAAGTCAGAATTTAGACAAATCCTATGCAAAATCAAGACAAAATTTGTGTCTGCTTGAAAGAATTGAGTGGAAAACATCTGGATGATGGGAATTTATGACAGCTAATAATTTAAAGATCTAGGTTAAGGTAATTGTATATACTTCCATGTCTAGTTTATGTTGCAGATCAGCTGGTTTAAGATAGGATGTATACTTTCTCTAGACTAAACAAAGAGATGGGAGGCTTTCAGAATATTTATCCAGCTTCTCCCAGACATCTAATTTCTTTCCTTAATGAAAGGAAATCCTTGATCTCCCCAGAATAAGTATTTGTGACTCTATTCAAGGTGTCTGAAGTCAAATGAATTAAATCTCACTTAGAGTCTATGAATTACAGAGAGCATCAATTACTCTCCTCTTCGACAGAGCAACCCCAGAGCCTCCTGTGTATGCTGGTTAAATCACACATTTTATTTTCCCCTTGGTGGGGTTAAATAAAAGCAAAAAAATGAAATAAATATGGAAGACTAACAGGTTTAAGTGTATGTTTCTCATAGTAAAATAAGCAAATCAAAAGGATCAGTAGCTGTCTGCCTCAGATGAATGTCACTTTCCAATATTGATTAAGTTTTCACATAAATTGACTTGGGTTTTGGCCAAATATAAGATCATTTCTCTCTTCTCCATCACTGCTTTGCACCTCTTCATCTACCACCTATTCCAAACCCAACTGTTTCACAGAAAGATTTTCAGGCCAACATGAATCTTTGCAGAGCCTTCAGCTTTTGGACCTTTCTACATCCTTTGGAGAAGTCCAGAAATGTAGATTACAGTTTTCAAAGATTCTTTCCACCACAGGTAGCTGGGGCTGACTGTAGGGATAATTCCTAATCATCACCCCTGTTTCAGCCCTGGGGTCTGCTTTGTGCTCTGCTTCCTCATCCAGCTAATCCTGATTATCATGGCAGCATCACCTGGGATCTTTGCAGGAATATTCTCACTCCATTCATCTGATTCAACAGTTCTGGAATTTCTTCTCCTTCCAGTCCTCAGTCTGGTCTTTTGAGACATCAGTCAAAGGTGGGTTTGAAGGACAAATCATCTCGTAGCAGAATCCCACAGCTAAGCAACAGTTTCATCAACATTTCAAAACTACTTAAAGACCAGAGAATAAACTGGTTCTTCTTCTCAGAAATTTTGGGTTTAAATATAAACCTGTGTGTTTTACAAGCTTCTGGTCATATTTTCCAATTTTTGGGTGCTTGTGCTAGAATGTGAGGTAAAGAGCTGAGAAAATACAGACCAGTAAAGTGATTTGGGTGTCAATAAACAGCATGACATCACCCAATCAGAAATACACATATTAAAGTCTATTTTGACTCATTAATTAGGAAAGTGTAGTCATTATGGTTGTTGTTGCTGTTTGATCTGCTAGTGGGTCACTCACTAATAGAGGCAAACACATTAAACAGGATTCTCCTCCTGTTTCCATCAAAGCAGGTCATTAATTTGTGCATCACTCTTTGCTTTCTCCATAGAAAACCTGGAGATTAATGGAAAGGAGTTGTGTAAGTAGAAGTGCACTATAAAAGGATAATAAATGGGGACCATTCTCCTTTCTGGGTGATTTTCCTTCTCAGGACACAGTCAGTTGGTTCTTGTCTTTCCTCCACTCATGTGGAACTCACTTAAGATGTGAAATAAGGTGACCTCACTCCCACTCTCTGATTTCCTGATAGTGAGAGCTAAAAGCAGAACTTGTTTGGGAGACTGTGCATAGAAAGTGTTCAGATGAGCAAGACAAACAGTCCTGCCAGTGGCCTAAAATGTCATACGAGTTTTAATGGAGACTTTTAACTTAGGAGACCTCTTGGTGTCCCTCTGATGTCTTCCTTTTCCTCAGAGGGTTGCACATTAACTCTACCACTGTCTGCTTCCCCTTGCTGTATACAGATTTTCACCAGCTTTTCCAGGTTTAAACTGCCATGTTATAACAGAATTGAGGTTGGAAGGTGCTTCTGGAGGTCACCCAGCCCAAACCCCTCGTCAAAGTAAGTTTAATTGCATCAAGATTCACTGTGGGGTGAACTTTTGAAGATTTCCATGTGTGGAGATCCCACAGTCTGGGACCCAGCTTCAATATTTGACCTCATGGAATCTCAGGGTAATTTTTTTCCCCAGCTGATCAGATTTCCCATATGAAAAATTCCCTTGTCCTTGTGCATAGGCACTTTCTCATCCCTTCCTGTATCAAAAAATCCTGATCCTTACCCTTCCTTCTCCTGTCCTCAGCACTCCCCTGCTTCTTTAGGAGATGCTTTTTACCTGGTATCAAAGTTTCCCAGGCTGGCTACTCTGTGTGTCACAGTGACCTTCTCCAGGCACTTTTTGACATCTAAATTTTATTTACTCTAATCCCATTGATTCTTCCTTAAGCATTGTACTGACCTGAATGCAACAAGAAGTGAGTGGTTGATTTTTGGGAGGGTTTTTGGGTGGTTTTTTTTGTTCTTTTCCCTTCAGAACCCCCCCAAATCTCCTTTTCTGTTGCACTTTGAGAATCCCTGGCAATGCACATCTCCAGCCCAAGGCAGGAAGTGCTGGAGCAGCCTCCTGAGGAGCTGAACCAGCCCAATTTCTGTGCTAGGATTCAAACTGTGTTCCATGTGTGTGGCACCACGGGGGAAATCCCCCTGCCAGGATGGGACAGCAGTGGCAGCACTTCCCTGAGACCTGGGCAGGATGAGTGCCATGAGCATCCTGCCAGTGCAAGGGGACTAAAACACCCCTGGAAGGAATCTGACCACCATGGGGCAATTACAGGTGGTCTTGAGAAGCCAGATCCTACAAAAAGTTGGACATGCATGTGGTAGGAAGTGGGGAGAAGCAAAAACATAGGCTGTGAGTTAGCACAAAGGATAATTTTTCTAACTTAAATTCTGGCCTATTCTGCTTCTTATATTTGAAAGATCCGTGAAGTTTCATATTTCTGTATTTTTTCCTACATTTTCAGAATAAAAAAGAGAAAGTTTTGCCTAATTATGCCTGTAGAATACTACAGACACAACAATTAAACAGTGTGAAATTGGATCCTTGCTTGCCCTTTATCTTGGCCAGAGAATAGACTGCAGTGGAGAATCTTTTCCATTTTTCACACATTAATCATATTTGTGGTTTGAAATGTCCCAGGCAAATACTGTCCTTAGGGCTCAAAATATTAAAAGAGGAAATGCCTTTAGTTCTATACAGAGGCAGCAGAAGTTTTAAAAGCTTCTGCCTTTGCAAAGCAAACTGAACAGTGCAAGAGGCAGCAAATCTTCACTTTATAATACATCAGGGTTGTATAAGTGTTATGTTTGTAATAAAAATAGGCACAATACGACCAGCAGAGTTAATTATTTTTCCTGTTGGTGACTTAAACACCAAAGCAATGTTCTTGTGTAAAGGACTGCTGTTAACCTGTCTAAAGTCTATTGTGTTGACCTGTTCTCAGCAATAAAATACAATCTGCAAAGAATGCAGCCTCCCCATCCATTTACCTTTCTCCCTGTCCTTTTCTCTTTCTTCTCTCTGATGCCTGAAAAGTGAGTTTGCCTTTCTGCTTGAATAGCAGACTTTCAGCAAAGTTATTTTGCAGCCAGGGCTGCCACTGATGGATGAAGTTTTTAGGGCTCCATACCTGCAGCTACAGCACTTGCTACTTATGGTGGCAGAGAGATGATAAAGACACAGGTCTTTTATTTATTCTCCTCCTCACCCTAATTTAAGACCTCTCCCTCTGTCAGCTACTTGTCTCTGCCAGCAGTGAATCAAACAAGAACTTCCCTGGATATATTAAGTGTATCTGCACAGCAGTGTTGGCATTTGAGCAGCTCTGCAGCAGGCTTGTTTCACTGCAAAGCAGCCCTGAATAAAACAGCTTTTCAGCTCACAATCCGTTTCAGAATAAAAGATAACAAAGCATTTTGTTAGAAATAAAGCTGAGGGAGTGTGTCCTATATTAAATATGTCCTGAGGGCTTGCATTTGTTTAAAAATGCCAAACTTGGCTTTTGGAAACTGAGCCCCCCAGTGTGATCCCTGCCTCACTCAGCACACAGGGCTGATACAGAAGATTTCTGCAAGCCCCAGCTCCTGCTGATCTGCAGAAATCTGGAACAGGGACTCACAGATGCACGTTGAACATATTTATACAGATATCTCTGTGTGCATATGGATATTTATATGTACACACACCTGCATAAAGGTAACAGCAGGGTCATGGAATGACAGAATTGACAGAATGGTTTGGGATGGAAGGGACATTAAAGATCACCTGTCCTGGGGGTAGGGGCACCTTTCAGGACTGCCCATGTACACATCAGCAATTAATAAAAAGCACAAACACCTCCAGGTGCCTCTAACTGGGGCTCCAGTATGGTTCATACATACCCCTGCATCATGAACACCACAAAAATACAACAGTGAGATCCTGTTCAGCTCAAGAGCAGCAAAAAAAAAAAAAAAAAAAAGGAAAAAAATGGCTCTTCTTGTCATTGTCCATCTCTGAGTTGCTCCAAAAGGTAACCACAAAATGGGAAGTTTTGTATGTGAGAGACTCACATGGTGGAGAATATATTTGGCTGAGGATGTTTATTTTCTTGGGGATGTAAATACAGGAACAAACGTTGAGAGCAAAGCCCCAGGAAGATGCACTGCAGCTTTGTGCATGGAAAGTGTCTGCAGAAGGCAGCAGCACCATCTGCTGTTCTCTCCAAGCCCCCAGAGAAGTGCCTGATCCCACTCAGAGCTGTCCTCTAAACTCTGACCTCTTTAACCCACTGAGTGCCATAGAAATGAAGGAACTGTGATGGAAAATCTCCAGCTACTTTACATTTAAAAGTGTGCTAAAGATGGTTTGGTTTGCTATAATTATTTTTAATCCTAATTTGATTTAGCAGACAGCAATCCCAAAACATAAATCAGAGAATCACACAATGGTTTGGGTTAGAAGGGATCTAAAAGACCACCTTGTTTCAACCCCCTGCCTTAGGGGCAGGGAAACTTCCACATGCCTGAAGCACTTTTGGAAATTTCTGGAGCAAAATTTTCCTTGCCTATTAAACCAAGCTTGCATTTTTTACCTTTGGTGGGAAGTCCTGCTTAAAACTGAAATCCAAACCTTGGATAAAACCTAAATCCAAACCTCAGGTATAAAATAAACAAGCATTCTTTTCAATCCACATGAAAATAAATATGCATGGGTATTTAGAGAGAGCAATTGGCCCTTGTATTTAAAGATTGCTGAGTTTCTTTGTGATTCAGAAAGGAAGAAAGATAACCTGATACTCAATTCAAATTTCCTCCTGTCACTTTCTTAGCAAATAAAAGCACATAGAGCTAGAGTGGGAAAATACTCCAGGAATAAATAAGCCTATTCTCAAGCAAATATGTTTGTTTATAAGTCATTACATTCCTTCACACATGAATACTCAAACCAAAAAGGCAGGAACTTAGATGAAAGCAGGGTAAATAAATACATGATGCATGTATCATGCAGCCAGTCCTGGCAAATGCAACTTGCTACATTCTAAACTAACCAAACCTTGAAAAACACTCCAGCTGTATATTTTGAAATTACTTGTGAGCTAATGCTGTGCAATAGGTTTTAAGCAAAAATTTGATGGGCAGAATAAACCAAACTCAGCTCTCAGCTCCAGGATTTTCCTTTGGCCTTGCTCAGGGTGAGCAAAGGGCAGGAGAGGGAGGAGGTCAAGGGCTGGTGCCTGCCAATGCTGTGTGTGAGCCCTGCCAGGGGGCTGTGGCACTTACTGTGGGGTAGGGGTGTGAGCAGAACACGGTGTATTTCCGGATGATGCCGTTCAGCTTCAGGGGAGGCAGCCAGGACACAAAAACCGTGGAGGCTGAGGCAGCAGCAGCTTTAACTCCAGCAGGAGGACCTGGAACTGGAAAAGCAGAGGGAGTTAGAGTGGCCCAAGGCAGATGTTCAATCACTCCAGTGTAACGGGGAGTTAAGAGGAAAAGGGCAGTGTGCTCCCATCACAGCCCCACACTGCCCATGCCAGGGAGAAACTCTTCTCCAGAGGGTCCCAAAGCAGAACCTGCCTCTGATGGTTAAATTTTTGTGAAGTATCCCCTCCAGCCTGCATAAAATCATAGAATGAAACCAAGAATTGTTTGGGTTGGGAGGCAACCAAGCTGAATAAAATCTTCAAACTCCCTGCCGTGGGCAGAGACACCTTGCACCAGACCAGGCTGCTCAGAGCTCCATCCATCCTGGCCTTGGACACTTCCAGGGATGGGGCAGCCACTGAGAAACCTGTGCCAGGGCCTCACCACCCTCACATTAAAGAACTTTGCTAGATCCAACCTAAATTTCCCCTTTCCATCCAAATGCACACGTGAAAATATCTCGTCTGTGGTCACAGAAACTGCCAAACGACACATTATTATAAATGGCCAGCTTTGAACACACAACCCAGGCCAAAGTGTTACAAATAATACACATGTGGACAGTTTAATGGACACCCAGAGTAGAGCTGTGAATGGAATGAAGTGCAGTGCAAATGAGCAGTTTGCACTGCCTGATGTGACCCGTGGCCAGCCAGTGCCACGAGGTGAGAGCAGACACAGAATCCTTGTCCCTCGCCAGCTCAGACCTCTCTCTGGCACTGCAGTACATCTATTTCTCTAATTACACCAGCTTTCCATATGAGCCATCAAAATTACCACAGAGAAAGAGCTACAACACCCCACACCTCCTGTCTAAAACCACGTGGAAAAAGCTCCAGCTTGGAAATGTTAAAATCTTGCTGTGTAATCTTAACTACATCCCTTTGCAGCCTTGCATTTTGGGAAAGGTTTTGATTTCATGAGCATATGCTGTTTTTTTTCAAACACACATTACAGAAACACTCTTTCACTAATGTGCAAAATTGCTAGTTTTTTTTTTTTCCCTGCATGCTGGAATATCACATTACACACAAGCTTGTACTTAAACAAAACAAGGAGTACATTTAACATCAGAATAAAATGGGTTTAAAATTTCCAGAAAAACACACCTGGTGTCAAAATATTTGAAAACACATTTAAAAAACTGTGAAAATAAGTAATTTGAAAGATATTTTAGCACTGCTTGTGGTCAATATGTCAAATTATTAAAATAAGTATGTTGTATTGATTATTGCTTTGTAGGTTATTAAAGACAAAATGAAAATTTCCTGGACTTCCTTCTATACAGAACTACTGCTTTGTGAGGAATCTGATATTTTTGTCTGATTTCAAGGAATGTTAAATCAAAAATGTTAAAATTTCTAGTGCAATTACTACTGCAATGCTTGATCAGCTTTCTTTACTTTAAAAAAAAAGAGTTATGGTGCAGTAGAGGTTCAAAATCCCTTGTCCAGCAAGCTGATATTTGCAGATAAATTCTGAATCTTTGTTCCACCTCAATTAAGCAAGCAGATATTATCCCACTACAGACCTTTGCCCATAAAGAGAAGACAGCCAGCCTGGGATCTGAATTTGCTCATCTTTTTGGGTAAAAACAATGTGAGGAGACCCTCAATTTTACATCTGCATAGGTGGTCCTGCAAGATGTGAGAAAACTGCCAGGCACCACTCAGTGCAACGTCTCTGGATGTGCACTTTCTATTTATAGTGTGCTGAGAGAGCTAATTAGGCATCAAGTGAGAACGTCATTAGGATAATTGCATGCAAACCCAGCCCCTCGCTGCAAAGGGGCTAATTCAGTTAGCAGCTCCATCCAATGCAGAGTAAATATTGATGCTTGACAGCATCCAACTTGTTATTTATACCCAGCTCATTAGAAATGCTATTTGCTCCTGCTGCTGAGGAGTGAAAGCTGGCTCTCCAGGGTAATTACCTAACCCACAGGAGGATTCCTTCATGGATAGCAACGTTTTCTGGAAATCACTGCAAATAGATGGATGAGGTTAATGCAATTTATTGTTAAATTAGGGTGTGATCTATAGGGACAGGTTCTGATGGTAATTGGTCATGGCTGTCGGCTGTTGAGGGATTAACTCAGAATTCATCTGGTATTTTCCAGTCATTGGGCCCGTGTGGGAAACATTCCTTGTCACTGCTGTGTTGCTTTCTGGTGTGAAATCAGCAGAAAGAGGGGCCAGAAAGAAAGTCAGGAAGCCATATAGTGAAATTTTCAACCCAAGGAGCACTCCACGTTGCTGGGTTGGAATCAGCAGTTTTTGCATTGTTGCAAAAATTATCCTGAATGCTCATTTATTACTCCTCTTTTTGCTGCACTGCTGGGTTGTGCACATGAAAGCTCCTTTGTCAGCCCACTCTGTGTGTGGAAGTGTTTACATTTCTCTATCAGGAATCCTGCAGAATCTCAACTGGGGCTTCACAGGCCCCCACTGTCCTCTGTCCAGAAGGTAAAATCATTGGTCAAACCCATCCCCAGGACCTCATATGAGTTATCTCAGCATTAACTGAAGCATTTCTTACTCAGCTGGGTTCCTTGGGCATCTGAAGAAATTGTAATTGGGGAATGTGGTGCCTGCCTTGTCCTGGAGAAGAAAATCCTGAGCCTTGCAAAGCAAACTTATGGCATTTTCCCTCATTGCCATTGCATCCCCAGCCTTTCTGGCTACAGGCATTGTAAGCCAGCAGCATCAGGAGACCCAAACTGTCTTCTTGAATTCCCCCTGGACCTTTATTTGGCACACTGACTCCCACAGCTCCCAGAAAGACAAACTGAATTTGCACAGTGCCATAGATTCTTTTTGTCTTTTCTTGTGGTCACCAGGGGGTAAAACTATGGTGAGAAGCCAGAGGACATCCTGGGCTGAGCACAGAGAAGCTGGGGACTGCTTCTAAACAACTCTGCAGCCTTCCAGGGAGCAGATGTGGCAAATTTGAGATCAAAGATGGCCTCATTCTCCAGCTAGCAAGGCTTTGAAAAACACGGAAATAGCATCCTGCTTTCATGTGGAGGAGAACACTTTGTATTCCTGACAGTGCAAGTGAAATGCTAAAGCAGAGCAGGCAATTATACTGATACGACAGGGCTGGGAAACAGCATTTAGATGTGCCAGATAATGGGGAGGAGCTCCAGGAACTTTCTCATTCTCCTTTTCATAAGCAGAGAGATTATCACCATTTTTCTCCACAGTAGTGAGCAGCAGGGAGGCAAATGCACAGACTGTGATGCATTTAAGAGTGATATCACAAATAAATCAGAAATCTGGGCCTTGTTCTGCAACAGGGTTTTAATTCTGCACGATATGGTTTCCATTCCATTGCTGGTTGCACTTAGAAAAAACAAAATAAACTCAACTCCTGACTGCTGCCTGTTTGTTCATGTAGATATCCCACCTACAATGTAGATCTCTGCCAGCCAAAACACATCCACATGTGAATTTACTCTGAACTGGCCTCATATTAAGTGCACCATTTCTATCAAATCCTGCCAGTTTCCCCAGGGAGAATTTACTATTCTGTGCCTTTAGTGAAAAAGATAAAATTAGAGTTCTCTTCCAATGGGGGAAAAAAAAAAGAGTGCATTGAGGTGTCATCAAGGGCAATTTTTCCTCACAGAGCCCAGTCACTCTGCTCAGCTGAGCAAGCCCAAGCAGAGCTCTGCTCCAAGGAATGCACCTGACTGGATTTCTGCTTAATCATTTTAGAATAAGTGGAGAGCTTGCCAGAAGCTGTCTGTGCCTCTCACACCAATGGTCAGGAAGCTTGGTGTCCAGGGAAAGGAAGGAGAGGAGGAAAATCTCTCTGCATTCAGGCAGAGTGGGGCTGGCAGAGAGATCTGGTACTATTTTCCCTTCCTTGCTGCTGCAGCTTTTGCCTGGCTCTGAATTCCAGAGAGCTGGAAGCACAGCACTGCTGCAAAGCTTTCTGTGACACACAGAAACAGCTTGCTGTGCACAGGAATGCATTTTCTCAAAAAAAAAACCCCAAAAAACAAAACAAAACCAAACCAAAAAACAAACAAACAAAAAAAACCCAAAAAACCCCCATAAAAACAAAAAAAACCCCCAGCAACCCCCCCCAAAAAAAAAAAAAAAAAAAAAAAAAAAAAAAAAAAAAAAAAAAAAGAAAGAAGCAAAACAAAAATACTAAAAACCAAGAGAGAAACGTGCATCCCCCTGTGTCCCAGCCAGCCCAGGTGTCACCCCTGCCACACCCAGACAGAATTCCCAGCTGCAGGAAGCTTTCCTGGGGTGGGGGCTCTGTGGTCTGTGTCCTCCCATGGTCTGCCCAAGGGCAGGGCACTGCTGCCAGCCGAGGTGCTGTGTCATGTCTCAGGCTTGTTCAGGCAGCAGATTCCCTGTTTCAACCGTAGTTTTCTCTCATTGCATTTGCAGCACAGGAGCAGAGAGGGAATTTGTCACACACGCTCCCTCTTGCTACAAAACGGAGAAGGTTTCAAACTGCATTTGGATCACAGCAAGGAAAAGAACTGGTATAGCTGCTTTAATTTTTAATGGTTTATTAAATCAAGTCTCCAGGTGAAGAGGATGAGCAGCTTATTAGAAACCATAAAGTGGAAAAAGTAAGGGACAAAACCAGAATGAATTTTTAAAAATTGGGCATTTCTTCTTGGCTTGTTTTTCTACCAGGAGGAAGTCCAAGGGAGCAGCATCTTTTTCTGAAGTCAGCTTTCAGAAAAGGGTGGTGGAGGGGAAGGAAAGCCAGATAAAACCCATAAATATGATCACATTTAAAAGAAAGCTCATTTCTTGAAAGCTCATTTCCTATTTTTTTGCTTGAGTTGTTCCCATTTCCTTTGCTGATCAGCAGCACTGTCTGACCTCTGGTGTCTAAAATCAGTATCAAACATTACAAGAAATCAAAGTATGAACACATTCCATCCAGGATTCACTTGCTGGGTTTCCCTTATTTTGCCCCATTAGAGATTTCAAGCCTGCTGAAGAAATTTTGGGTTGATGTCTTTAGCTGAACACCAACAGAAAAGTCACAGGATGCCCTGACTGGCTTTTCCAGCAGCAGTGGAAAATGCTGCACCATTAATTTTCCAAAGAAAAGTTTCCTCTCATGTAAAAAAAAAAGAAAAAAAAAAGAAAAAAGAAAGGAATTAATGATGTGATATGGTCTCATAGCAATAATGACATGGAGGGCTTGGCAGTCATTAAAAATACACCAGATTTCCAGATTTTATTAGAGGGGGGTGGAATATCTTATGTCATAATTTTAGCCAGAGAAGGTCTGGGAGCAGAGATAGAAGGCTTCCAGTTCTAAGCTCTGTTAAGATCCCAATTAATTTATTTCACATGCCAAGGAAATGCTTAAACTCACTTCAGGGCAGGATCTCTTAGGTGCACTGGAATTAGTCCTACTGAATAATCCTCTACAGAGCACTTTTCCTTAGAAAATGACAGCAGAAATGTCCCTTCTTCTGAGGAATGAGGCACCTCTGGTGCATGGAGTTTGGCAATGTGAATGCTCTTTTCCTCTTTAACTTCCACACCCTCCAGGGTGTTTAAATCCAGGATTTTGGGTTTGGCTTAGGCTTAACTTTGGGTCTCTGTATATTCCATTCAAAACCTTTCATGCCCTTAATAAAAAATTGTGAAGCTGAAATCATTGTATTTTCTGGAACACGTTTCCATTTAGTTTTCTGGACAAAAGATTTAATGAATGGAACCAGTGTGAGGCATCAGAAAATCTCTGGAAAGGTTAGTTAGGCTGCCTCAGGGAGAGTTATTGCTGGGCTGCCAGGAGGATTAAAGGTGAGAGATGAGCCTTTGACAGCTGCCAAACACAGTCTGAGGCAATGTGCTCCCCTCATCAGGGCCTGTCTGATCCCAGAGATGGAGGCAGCAAAAGAGCCACCAGAAATCGAGATGAGCAAATGGGGAAGAGATGGGCTAAGGGGAAAAGAAGAAGGAAGAGGAGGAGGAGGAGAAGGAGAAGCAGAAGCAAAAGAAGCAGACACAGAAGAAGCAGCAGCAGAAGAAGAAGAAACAGAAGAAGAAGAGGAAGCAGAAGGGGCAGAAAAAGAAGCAGAAGAAGCAGAAGCAGAAGCAGAAGCAGAAGCAGAAGCAGAAGCAGAAGCAGAAGCAGAAGCAGAAGAGGAAGCAGAAGTACAAGAAAAAGCAGAAGCAGAATAATAAGAGGAGGAAGCAGAAGAAGAAGCAGTAGAAGCAGCAGAAGAAGCAGGAGAGGAAGCAGAAGAGGAAGCAGAAGGGGCAGAAAAGAAGCAGAAGAGGAAGCAGAAGAGGAAGAGGAAGCAGAAGAAGCAAAATAAGCAGAATAAGTAGAAGAAGAAGCAGAAGATGAAGGAGATGAAGAAGAAGAAATGTTTGAGGCTTCTGACATGAACCAGATGTCCCCAAGAGCAGCCTGTCCCCAACCCCCTGGAGCAGTGTGGGACATTACTCCTGGCTCCTGGTGGCTTAAATCCCACCCCCAAGGCTCAGGGCTGAGAGCCTTTGTGTTCAGAGAGAATTCAGGGAAGGTTTGCTATGCTGGGATCTACTTGGCAAAAAGCAACTTGAAAATGCAACATGTGTTTTACAGTTCTCTAATGTTTTAGATTGTTTTTCATTGAAATAAATCCATCTACTTCCAAGCATTAGGTGTCCCAAGAGCATCTGAGTCAGAACCTGGGGCTCCAAAGTAACTGTTAAAGGCTGATAGCAGATCATTGAATGTTTGAGACACACAAATCTAGAGCTGAGCAATTTTCATTTACTGCATCCCCTGGATACAGCTACAGCTGGGGCCAGGTGACCTTACAATATATGCAAACTTTAGAATGAATCCCTTAATATTTAATTGGAAAAAAATTAATTTTCATCACGTAATTTTTTATTGGCAAAAACAGCACTGAAAATTCATCAAGTCAGTTAATTTACTGAACCTGCTCTCTTGTCACTATGTAAATCTCATTAAAAATAAAAAAGTTGGCAAATATATTCATATATTCACAAGTAACAAATAAAGTGGATAAATAAGGACAATCCATTGACTAATTTCCTTGAAAACATATTGTACAACTCATAGGAGAATTTAAAAATTAAACATTATTCAAGTAACCTCATTGAAAGGACTGTGGGCTTTTTTATCTGTACCACAAAAATTCTCGATCCAGTTTTTCAAAAGCATTTAGGGGATCCAAAAATATATTTGTACATCTCATAGCATTTTCAAGGCATTAAAAAAGGTTAGGGACAAAACCTCCCCTGAATTTGGAATGTTAGTGCTTCAGAAATAGATCAGTGCATAGCATCCTACTGAGGTGACCTGAAGTGATTATAACAGTTACAATTGCAGTAAAGTGATTATGGACTCTCACGTGTCTGTGTATGATTAAAAGTTTTTAAACTTTCAGCATGAGGAATTGAATTTTCCATGCTTTGGTCTAGGAACAAAGGTAAGACATTTTTGCTCTTGTTCTTTATTTTGCTTTTGAGGGAAGAGGTATCNCCACCCTGAGCTCAGCCCAAAGCTTCTCCTGTGCAGCTGAACAATCCCAGCTGTGCCAGCCTTTCCTCCCAGCACAGCTGCTCCAGCCTCTGCCCATCCTGCTCCCTGCTCTGGGCTCTCCCCAGCAGCTCCAGCTCCTCCTGGGCTGGCCCCAGGGCTGAATTTTCCATCTCTGCCTGTGTACAATATTGGCCTGAGACAAACAAACATTTCCTGGGAGTGGGAATGGGAAATGCTTTCACTCCTTACCATCCTCTTTAGTGCGGGTGAAAATCTGCTCGCTCCTCACTCCGTCCCCAGCCCGGGTGAAAGCCAACACCTGGATGCTGTAGTTGGTGTATTTTTCCAGGCCATCCAGCTCCAGGGATGGCTGCGTAGTAGTGACATTCTTTATCTCTCCCAGCTCTATAAAATAAAATAAAATAAAATAAAAAAGAAGTGTAGTTATTGCCAAGTTCACCCTTCTTCCAGGTGTTAATACCTGCTGTGGAAATCTTGGGTGTCCCAGAGAAGTAAAGCTTCATTATTGCTTCATTATTACAGCAAGGAATTATAATGAATTAAAATGAATTCGTTTATGTTCTGACCTCTTACCACTTGAGGCAGACCCACTTTTCATTTTCAAACTCTTTTTTTTTTGTTGTAATTTAAAAAAATATATGATGAAGAGAACTGAAAAAATTCTACAAGTAATGAGATTTNATAGATACATAGATACATAGATGCTGAAAATAATATTCTTAGTAGGATCTAAGTAATATAAGATAGTTCCAGAACAGTCTCTCCTCCTTTCCCCATTTTCACAGAATATCAAAATGGTTTGGGATGGAAGGGACCTTAAACATCATCCAATTCCAGCCCCTGCCATGGCAGGGACCCCTCCCACTGCCCCAGGCTGCTCCAGCCCCAGTGTCCAACCTGGCTTTGGACACTGCCAGGGATCCAGGGGCAGCCACAAAATCTCTGGGCAACCTATTCCAGTGTTTCAGCACCACCACAGGGAAGAATTTCTACCCCAGATCCCACCCAGCCCTGCCATCCAACAGTCTGCAGCCATTCCCTGGGTGCTGGCCCTGCAGCCCTTGGCAATTGTCTCTCTCCAGGGTTCCTGCAAGGCCACCCTGAGCTCAGCCCAAAGCTTCTCCTGTGCAGCTGAACAATCCCAGCTGTGCCAGCCTTTCCTCCCAGCACAGCTGCTCCAGCCTCTGCCCATCCTGCTCCCTGCTCTGGGCTCTCCCCAGCAGCTCCAGCTCCTCCTGGGCTGGCCCCAGGGCTGAATTTTCCATCTCTGCCTGTGTACAATATTGGCCTGAGACAAACAAACATTTCCTGGGAGTGGGAATGGGAAATGCTTTCACTCCTTACCATCCTCTTTAGTGCGGGTGAAAATCTGCTCGCTCCTCACTCCGTCCCCAGCCCGGGTGAAAGCCAACACCTGGATGCTGTAGTTGGTGTATTTTTCCAGGCCATCCAGCTCCAGGGATGGCTGGGTAGTAGTGACATTCTTTATCTCTCCCAGCTCTATAAAATAAAATAAAATAAAATAAAAAAGAAGTGTAGTTATTGCCAAGTTCACCCTTCTTCCAGGTGTTAATACCTGCTGTGGAAATCTTGGGTGTCCCAGAGAAGTAAAGCTTCATTATTGCTTCATTATTACAGCAAGGAATTATAATGAATTAAAATGAATTCGTTTATGTTCTGACCTCTTACCACTTGAGGCAGACCCACTTTTCATTTTCAAACTCTTTTTTTTTTGTTGTAATTTAAAAAAATATATGATGAAGAGAACTGAAAAAATTCTACAAGTAATGAGATTTTTCATAAAGAACAGATAACAAGAAGAGATTATTGTGAAACATCCCCTAAAGAAAAAGAATGAGCACGTCGGTTATCTTCATAAAGATTTTCTGGTTATGAGAAAGACCATTTCTCATAAGGAAAATGAAGAAAAAGTCCCCTTTATTTTAAAATATGCAGCAAGTGCTTCTGCAAAGCAGCAATACTGGCTAACAATAGATTTAAACACAGTAAAATCAGATTTACTTGCAGAAAGATGATGCACTTCATATTAATCTTTTTTTTTTTTTTCAGCAAGTTAAGAAGTACAACCCATATGGCAAAAAAAAAAAGCTTTAAACATATTTAGGGCAGCAAATAAAGTTGAATAAATAAAGAAAATCCAGTTTTAAGCATGGCATGAACATCATCATTTTTCATCATGTTGTGAGACATAAGAGCTTAGATCAGATCCAAAACTACAGGCATCACTGTAAACATTTAATTTTATGCCCTACATGTCTACATTTTTTCTGTATGTTTCTCAAACATTTTAAAATTTATTTTTAAAGGAATTGATGGTTAATTTCCAAACATTTTTGAGTCTACCATTACCAGCAGGGACAATGGGCCTCTGGGTCACATTTCCCTTTCCACTCTACCAGAGCCCAGGATTTGCACAATTGCAGGTTGGAGTGAACTGTGGTTCTGGTGGTTGAAAGCAAAAGAAGGGAGACAGCTGTGAAAAATCCACAGGGCAAGTAGGAATAAAGTCATGTGCATCTCAAACCTACTAATTTGTTTAATTTACAAGGAAGGGCCATACATGGAATTATCATCACGCAATAAATTGCAGATTAGTAAAGTGTGACAATCCTCCTTTGATCCTTTCCCTCAGTCTCTGCTCTGGAGCCTATTTCCCCAGGAATTATGCTAAGAGTACAAAACACAAGAGAGAAAGCTGGCATGGAAATAATGAGGTTTTCCCAGAGACATTTCCTTCTTTTGCCCTCAGCTACGGGGAGGAAATGCATCCTATCAAAAAATAAGTGATGGCTCATCGAGCAGGCAAAGAGATAACCAACCAAATTCTAGGGAAAACCAGATTTGGGTTGGATTGTTCTAGATCCATGTCACCATTCTTTAAAAAAACCAACATTCTGGAGTCTGTGACTGAGGTGAAATTATGTACAATTTAGGTTGGGGCCATGAGCTGACTGTAACACAGTGACAGAAATGAACCACGGGGACAGTAAAATATCCACAAATATCCCTGAAAAAGATGAATTCAGGCACACAGGACCTTGGACCCTGTAAGAGGCTCCATCAGCACAGAAATCAGGGCTAGAACAGCATTTCTATGTCACCAAGCACTTTGTGGCAGTTCTTCCACTCCCACAGTCTCTCCCCTGATAGGGGAGGCCTTCTGCAATAGTCCTGGTTTGGAAAGCAGGCAGACAGGACTCTTGGTTGTTCTCCTTCTCCAGGTTGGTTATTATTTTATCAGCAATCTCAGCACTCCAGGCTTTGCCCCAGCTCAGTGTGAGGGAGAAAAGGCACCAAAAGCCCCAATCAATAGGATCAAGGTTCTCTTAAAGATAATTTACCCAATTATCACCAAGAATGTTCATTATTTCTGCTTTTCTACTAATAATTAAGTAAATTTCTATTCATGTAACTCTAGACTGTGGCAAATTGTGACCAATGGTCCTGTGTCACCCACACTGCAGAACAGGGAGGGGATGAAGAAGAAGAAGCCTAAAAACAAGAATCCTCCACCTTGTCTTCATCTACTTACCATACTAACAAACCCAAAAATCTAAATTTCTCACCCTGTGGTAAATGACAAATTATGCTACTATCTAATTTACATTCTTGAGAATTCTGTTCCATCCCAAAGCCTGGGCAGCCCTTCCCATGGCCCAAGGTTCAAAGCTGTGTTTGTCAGGGGGTTTGGACCCTTCAAAACACGCAGGGAAATATTCTCTGCATTCTGGGTTCCAACACACTTTAGCTGGGACCAGCACACGTTTGTTTTTATCACATTTGGATGTTATGAACCATTTTTCTCAGGTGTTGGGTACCATGGGGGGCAAACCCACAGTGGGAACCTTCCCTGAGGTTCTCCAGACAGCTTTGCTGCTCTTTTCAGGCTCTAGGAAAAATTGCTCGCTCACAGGCAGACAAAGTTTTCTCTGAAACAAAAAGAAAAGGGAGTAAAATGCCTTCACACCAGAGAGAAAATGATATAAATGCCACATACAGCTTTTTGCTTGGGAACAGATTGTGTCTCTCACCTCCATCCAAGAGGTTGGCCCAGTAGATAACCCTGAAGCCCTGCAGGATCCCATTCAGGGTTTCCTTTGCCAGCGTTGACCAGGAAATGGAGATGGTCTCTGGGGACGTGGCAGTGGCTTGCACATTCCCTGGAGGGCAACTGGGCACTGGAATAAGATATTCACCATTTTAACACAATGAAAGCAACTCAATATTCATCTTTTAGCTACCCTTTATTTTCCCCTCTATCCCACCACACAATATTTAATTACCATTACACATTTTAACAATGCAAATCCTTTATTCTTGCTACAGTCCACGTTTCTGCAAGTGCAGCTGTTTTCCCTGCAGTGACTTTTGATGTACTGTTTCCCTACTTGCTGACTTGTCTTTTAATAGGCTTTTTGTTGCTTCTTTTGAACTATAAGCATGTTCTGACACTGAAATGTGCAGAACACTCTGTAAGCAATTTGAATATATATTTTTCAAAGTTTGCAGCCAAATTTGCATCTTTGTGGACAATTCTGAATTTGGTGGAGGGAGAAAAAAGTGGGCTTGTCTTTAAAAAACATAGTAAAAATGGTCATAATGTACTTTTGCTGGTATTTTAAAAAACTGGGAAAAATCAAACAAATCTAAAGCATCTTCTGTTGGCCATTTAGTGTCAAAGAAATCCAGTAATATTAATAACTGGTATTGCTTTTAAAGCTTGTGGCATCTTTAATTCTAAGAGGGACAACCAAAATTGAGTGACAACCAAAAAAATTTTCCAAGAAAAGTAATCCTGCTGTATTCTGAAGGAAAAAAAAAATCCCATTTATTATAATGTAAAATATATGCCTGTGTAAGCACATTGCCTTTTGAGGTCTTGCAGCCAGCTAGACCTAGGAACATTTAGAGCAAAAGAAAAGCTATCAGTCTTTCATGAATAGCCTGCCTCAAAATCTGTGGTTCTTGAGGATTTCAGATGTATGATATTCCATTTTGGCCATGTAAAAGTCAGATTCCAAGCTGGAATCCGGTTTCAGGACACTGATGTTGATTTACAGTAGCTGAAAATCTGACTTGCATGGCCTTTAGGATTATTATTTGCTGTTATACTCCTCTGAAATACCGAAGTCTTTGAACTCCTTTTTTTTTTTTTTATATGGGATCATTCTCTTTTTCCACTAGAGGACTCCCTCTCATTGTCTGAGAAGTACTTTTTATGCAGTTTGAAAAAAACCCAATCTATATTGTTCCTTGGATTAGGCAGGGTGAATTTTGCCTGAAATAGCAATGATTTTTCTGTCATTGGATATCCTTGAAAAAACACACATCTCTCTTAAGATTAACAAGACAGTGCAGTACAAGAGCTCTGGTTAGACAGTAGATTCATTTGAAAAAAAGCATCAATCCAACAAAAAATACAATATTGCTTCACCTTTCAGAGTTTCACTTCTCAAAACCATGATGAGATCACTCTGGAGCAAGGAAGAGATCACAAGAGTTGCAAATATGTGAACACCAGAGCATTTGGCTTTTTCATGAGAATTTTGGCCTCAATCAACACCTTTCACAGCAGTGAATATATCCCATTAGTAGGGTTATGGTAAAAGAAATTCCCTCTTGCAATGAAAATCATTGAGCAGGCCCTTCTCTCACACCTTTCTATCCACAGACTGGTGTTTTATCATCCCTACTTTAACCATCACTGCTCAAACAAGAAATGCAATGTCGCTGTGGGCGATGATCAAACGACACAAAACCTCGTTTATGAAAACTTCATCTGACTCTAAATCTTTATTCAAAACTTGATCTCCTTTATATATCTTCTAGAGCAGGCCATCTCATTGGTCAGAAGAGTGTCAGAACTCTTCATCCTATTGGTCAAAACTGAAAGACACAGAGAAGGTCCATCCCACAGAGAGGAATTCAAAACATCACCCTTGTTACAATAACATTTGCAATGTTTATGTCAAGCCTGTGAGAACAAGGTCTTCCTGAACCAAAACATCATGAAGAAACTGAGTCTAGAAACTCAGAAACTTCAGGCCCAGGAGCCTCAGACTACAATGCAACAAGATAAAAAGACTTAAAACACCAATAACATTACTAATCTGCCCCGTGAGAGTTGCTTGCCAAGGACCCACCGTCCTCAAGAGTCGTGGTGATGATTTCCTGAGAAGAAGGCCCGATGCCAGCCCGGTTACAGGCCTGCACCACCATGCCATACTGGGTGAATTTTTTCAGGTTATTCAGTGTGTAAACCTCGCTGTCCCCGGTGGTGTCGATGCTGATGATGTTGAACTGGAAGTTTCCCCCCGCGCTGTACTCCCGATAACCGATCTGGTACCCACGGATGATCCCGTTCTGCAAATGCTTCTTTGGAGCCTAAACAGAAGATGGAAAGTCACACACCAAGTGCACACATCCAAAGTAAAAAAAAAAAACCAAAACTAACCCATGCTTAACTTTTTTTTTTTTTCCTACTGAGTGCAAGCCTATTTCTAGGCAACAATTCAAAAATACTTCCTGCACATGAAGCAGCAACTTTTTTCAATCGTATAAATTTCAGGTGTGTTTTTTTCAAATCTGTGCTGAAAGACCTCAAAATGGTTCATGCACAGAAAAATCCAATGAGGAGACACTCTCGAGGTTGAATTTATGATGTTTTGTTCTCTTTTCAGGTGAATCCATCCAAGCTGAGTTGATAAGGGTATATTTGCATTCCAGGCCACCATTCACTACTAATTGTTTTTTTCAGAAGCCCCCACCATTCTCTGAACCTTTAGGAAGGCATTTATTGATCTGTGCAAGGCAGCCACAGGAGTTTATTCAGTCCCATGCATTAGGAAAATTTTATGCTGTGCTTTGAAATATGCTTCTGTTCATTCAGTGTGTAGTGTAGAAAGATGATTAGATAATGAGTGCTGAAGGCAACAATGATTTGGAAAGCAGGGATTTGCATACTGAATAGCTGCAATATATCTGGCATTCAGGGATATGGACAGCACAAAATGGTTGGCCATAATTATGTGCCACGTTTCTCAGTCACAGTGCAAGATTCCCTGCTCCTGACTGGTGGAAATAATTTGTGTGCTCTGCAATATAAATCTAGTGCAAAGCAGAGATTTTCAGCTCAGGGAAAAAGCCTGTTATTGACAGCAATATCTATAAAAATTCTATTTAAATAGTATTGGACTAATTTCCATATATGATAATGTTCCTGCCTGATTCTCTATCTATATGAGGCAAAATTAGTATAAGCATTTTAAGGCACAGTTTGTAATCCAGAAGCAAAAATCTCTTTCCAATCCTCCAAACCTCTTTCAAACTCCCAACAGATGCCCACAAGCTCATCTGTCTCACTCTAAAAGGTCTTTGTGACACAGTTTATCAGCAACAGTTGGACTGGCAGAGGCAGTAACTTCTATTGCTTCTATATCCTATTAAATCTCCTGAGGAACAGATTCTCAAGAAAAAACACTTATTTCTGCCACTGGACCTGTGTGTTTTGGGGAGTTTATAGTCCACTGGGGTTAATAAAACCAGGGTGGGATTTGCCTTTCATCCACTACCATTGAAACCATTGCTCTGCAAAAGCCTCTCAAATTTAAAATGTGTGTCACTGTGTGCCACTGATTGATTGAATGATCTCTTCAGATGGGTTTTTTTTACTCTCCCTCATGCCTGAGAAACAGACACAGAACTTGAAGTGATGCTATAATTTCAATTCCCACTGTATTACTTTGATCAGACGCAGTTGATTGAATTAGCAGATTCAGATCTTGAGATCCTTGTAAGTTCCATGGCAGGGATAAGGATTGTGTTTTGGGAATCTAAGAGTATAATTGTTTCCTGTTTGAATATTTATCTGGGTTTTTTTTGGTCAAAAACTCCCCAGCTGCTTGAGAAACATGCAGGTCATTTTATTGTCAGAGCCTTGTTTAAGTGTGTTACCTATTCTGGACAATTCCATGGCTTCTGATCCTTGAATATCTGCAGAAGGAGGTACTTTTAAGCTGGGGGTGGAAACTAAGGTCAGATTTTTGTTCTTGTTTGAGTTCAGATATTTTCATAGAATATCAGAATGGTTTGGGTTGGGTTGGAATCTGTAAAGATTATCCATTTCCAAACCCCTGCCCTGGCAGGGACCCCTCCCACTGTCCCAGGCTGCTCCAGCCCCAGTGTCCAGCCTGGCCTGGGGCACTGCCAGGGATCCAGGGGCAGCCACAAAATCTCTGGGCACTCTCCCAGGGAGGAAGTTTTTCATAATATCTGATCTGAATCTGTAAATTTTCACTCTGCAGCCATTCCCTGGCTGCTGTCCCTGCAGCCCTTGGCAATTGTCTCTCTCCAGGGTTCCTGCAAGGCCACCCTGAGCTCAGCCCAAAGCTTCTCCTGTGCAGCTGAACAATCCCAGCTGTGCCAGCCTTTCCTCCCAGCACAGCTGCTCCAGCCTCTGCTCATCTTGAGTGACAATAAATTGACTTCCAGACAAACAGTTTGAACAAAGCAGCCACAACAGCCTCTGCACTGGGAATTCCACAATTATACTTTCTCACTTGAATTGGAATAAAATGACAAACTTTGAAATTTTCATGAACTTCTTCATAATTGTTTTAAGTCAAGGATTTTATTTCTTTAAATCAAATATTAACATTTTACTTGTTTTCCCCCCTCACTTTGAAACATTATACAATATAAAACAAACTCCAAGTTGCTTCAGGACAAAACATTGGAATGTTCTGCTTCACAACAATTCCAATGTTCCTTGTTACTAAGTCCTGAATACTTCATTTTCAGTTGACTTTTTCCACACATGACTCATTTGATAAATATTTCTTCTGGTGTATAGACACATTTTTGGTAGAATATTTAGTGAAAAAAAACTTGGTGTTCTTGGGGAAAAATATTGTAAACCTTGTCAGCAGCCACAGAACATTATGAAAAACTAAGTTTCAGTCCATGACCTTACTGCTTTTCTTACAAAATTCAATATTTGTAAAACAGGGTATCAATGACTTTTGTAAAGTATGACATTCTATAGCTTTGTGTGTGTATAAATAGGAATAGAGTGGAAAAGGAATATTTCCCATGTCTGAATTTAATGGGTTCATTTACCTAATGTAAAGTACTACACGAAAAAAATGAATCTTTTCATGCTCTTTTCTAAATGAGAATTCCTGTTTATTCCCCATTAACTCTGCACCAGTTTAAACTATCAAAAACTGAGTGAGTTTTATTTAACAGCTCAGTCTGAAACCCAAAGTCCTTTGTGGACACAGAGATATTGGATTAAACAAATCACAGACCAATACAACTTTGCTTAACTGGGATTTTCTGAGAGTGGGCTAAGACAAAACTTTAAATGAAGATTTACAGCCAAAGCAAGCTGCAGAAATGGGATTTAATGCAAGATGAAAGATAATCGATGTGTTATTCCCTGCTCCTTTAGCTGTTATTGACACTGTATTTTAATAAAGTTTGCCAGCTTTAAATATAACCATGGTTTTCACCATAATCCTGTTTTTTCAATGTCATCACAGCCTTTCATGGCTAAAGCTCCATGTGCCTCCAAAATAAAAATTACCAAGGTCAGGTTATTTTCTTGTTTTTTGGCTTCCATGACAATGTAGGATTGATCTCACGGGGTATTTCTTTATTCTTGATTACATTTTATTAGACACTCAATGAGTGCCTTCTGCACAGCACCGTAGGGACCTACCCCAAAGTCAAGATTCAGCAGGGAACCAAACTGGATTATGTCTGTGGGACCATCTTAAAGTCCCTTTTTGAGTGATGAACCAACACTGCTCTGACCTGGAGAAAACTGCAATAAATCAAGGGAAGTAAGTGGCCCACTCCTGGTTTGGGTCTTCTTAATAAGGAAGAGAGGTGACAAATTGTCCTTCAGGAAATGACTCTTCCAGGAAAGGCAGCACTACACCAGCTCTAACCCTGCCCAGTGACTTCACCTTAAGCTCTTTCCAGATTGTGAAAATCCATCTCCCCCTTCAGCTCATGAGACCAGGCTGATGAAGCCTGTATTCAAAATACAACTAATTTCTGTGAATATCTCATTCTATTAGATACTGAACTTGGCTTGACAAGAATACTCAAATCAAATTTCAAACACAATCTTGAGAACACAACCCCAGCAGCTCTTTTGAAATCCTTCAACATCAGACAGCACCCAGAGCCCAGGACATGCTCAGTTCTACTAAAGTGTCCTGGAAGTACAAACTGAACTATATTTTAGGCAGTTATTGAAATGGAGGTGTGGGAATTCTGTTTGTCCTGTTCACATCTGCAGCTATAAAATTGAATGGCAAAACTTCACAAACAGCAGCTATAAACTCCAGCAATGAGCCAGTGGTGCCATCTTCTCTTAAAAACACCTCCAAAGCGAACTTTCTGAAAAAGCAAACAAAGCCTTTCAATCTGCCTACCCATAAATCCATAAAAACAAGTTCAGGCACAGAAGCTTGAAGATTATAATTGACTTGATCAGATAGCCACAGCTCTTGAGTGGTTTAAGAAAGAAAACACCTATTAAGAATTTATCCCAGTTGTTGAAAATCTCTGTACACCCTTGCATGGCTTCAAAAATTATTTCCTTAGCTCTGCTGACTGTGTGTTGGATTTAAATCTGTGTCTTCTCTAAGTACATTGTTGAGTTTCACTCCAGGTAAATCTGTGACCACCCAGCTTTTGGAAACCCTTTGATGACAAGCAACACTGATATAAATTTGAGATATGGACAAGATCCAAGAATCAGCATTGCATTTTTAGTGACCTGTGCAGAAGAGGTTCTGGACCTGTCTTTTAAAGAACTGGCTTAAACCTACAATATATTCATTATTATGCAATAAAGAACCAATCACCCATAATCATTTAATAAGCAGAACCTCACTGCTTCTGACTTTTTGAATAATCCATAAAATAGGACAAAAGCTACATCACTCACATTTGCAGTAGTAATTAACATCAATATAGAAAATAATCATTATTATTATGCCACTATACAACTTTGGTTCTTAATATTACATATTTTAGAATTGTAAATATACAGAAGTATCAACACAATATACAAGCAGCATATATCACAAACCCATTTAAAACATGGTTTAAGTACTTCTGGTATGATACCAAAGCATTTAAAACTTTCTGTCATAGTCAAAATGCTGTAAAAAACTTAGAAAAAATGAGTCACATGACAGATTTTTAAATGATACCAGCTGATGACATTTTTCTATTAATTACTCTTCATCAGTTCTCATGGACTATACTGAGACACTCATACTGCTCTCTCTCTGCAGCAAAAATCTGTCCCAAAGTTTATTGCAATGGGAAAAGGATCCCATTAGTTCCAACGATTTCTGGGGAAGTTTTTCCCATAATCATGGAGAAATTTTGTGAGTGTTCATTTCCTAAAAACGTGGCATTATCTCTGAAAAAAAAAAAAAAAAAAAAAAAGAAGGAAATGCAAGCAGCTGCTACTTTTACTCTCCAATGGAAGGTATTCTTTGCATGATGCTCCCTTCAGTGGCAAATATTTTAAGATTTCTTGGAAGGGCATCTGCAATGTGTCTCCTAAATAAAATAAGCAAGGCACAGTTGTTAAAATACTCCCCTGAAAGCATCCAAATACTGACAGAGCCTATCTTGTCCGTGGATGTGTGAGTATTTACCTTCCAGGTGACTCTGATGCTCTGTGAAGATATAGGCTCAAGCTGCACATCCTGAGGTGGACCATCAGGGGCTGGAAAGAGAAGGAAAACACATCAAAACTGCCCCTCAGAGCCCAAGGGATTCAGCATTTCACATGAAATGTCACACCTTTACACCCCAGTGTCACAGAGGTGGGAGTCAGTGGAAAACTTCACCAAACAAAAGCAGGGCCAGGAATCTTCTGCATTCAGGTGTCACCTCTGGCCACCAGCAAAATGCCAAAACAGACCAAGGGGGTAAATAAAATGAATAGAATAAAATGAATAGCAGTGGTGTTCTTGGTTAGAGATACTCTCACAGTGCTCCTTCTGCACATCTGGAGAGAGGAAAGAGGAATTCTCAGCAGTCACATCCTTGTGGGTGATAAAAACCAGCAGAGTTCATTTAAAGCAGGTGAGCCTGGAGCTCCTAATCCAGACAGGAAAGCAGCAGAACCCATTTCAAGCAGGTGAACCTGGAGCACCTAATCCAGCTTTCAACTTGTTGTGAATTTTCCAGTGGGATCCCTTTTGATCACTGGAAACTGAGCACATTCAGCCAAATATCAGATATTTTATACAAAATCCTGCACACTTTACACTCTCCCCCTCCCCAGTAAGAGTTCCAGCCTGGAAATCAGACAAAAAAAGTATCTGGTAGATGGGAAAACCTTCTTTCAACTCCTGCCTGAGCCAGGGAAAGTTCATGGACCATCAACACAGTGCCAAAGGTGTGCAGGAGGCTTTAAAAATGAATGGAAAGAGAAGGAACCTCCTCATCAGCTGGGACTGGACAGAGAGCTGGGCAGGAAATTGCTTGCTCAGCGAGGTAAAGCACTGCAAAGGGAAGATCTGAGGAGAGGGATGGAGCCACCTCGAGCTGCTGCAGGGGGTTCCCTTGATGCAGAATACAGCCTCAGTGAAAGGTATTAAATGAAGTTTAATAGCAGGACAAAGGAAGGAAAGCAGTAAAAAAGGGTGAGATGGGGCTGTTAGAGGTGGAGCAGCAATAAATGACAGCTGTGGTGAAAGGAACCAGAACATTTTGCTTTAACTGATGAAAGCAGAGATACAGAAGACAGCCTATAATATGTTTGAGTTATTAAATATGCCCTATTCTCTGCCATTCCTGACTATCCTCCATATGGGAAATTTCCAAAGCTTGAAAGAACTTTATTTCCATTCTTCTTGCATTAATACAAAGGAAGGAGAAGAGGAAAAAGTCCACTGGCAAAAATGAGATCTCTGAATTTTTTGAAGCCTGACCTTGATTCTGTCCTCCTGTAGACAACAATGAATGCCACTTCTCCAGGGTATATTATAATGTAGTGGAATTTGAGCAAAGCATTTGATCCTAAAAATGGGGTTTAAAACATGCCCCTAAAATCCTGACTTTTCCTCAAAAGACCCCAAATTTTTTTTCACAGACCTGAATAGTTAAGTGCTGCCAGCACACCACAGGGAGATGTTAAATAAGAAGCCATTTGTTTTACATACTTAATGCCATACAGAGTTTGTGGCAAGGACATAAAGAAAACCCAGATATCCCCATTTCCTCTATTGATTTCAGTATTAGGCAATGGCCATAATACTTTTTTTCTGACAGGCATTAGTGCAAGTGTGTACTGGCATCTATTTTCCAACACATGAGCTAATTGGGGTTGTATGGAAAGAAAGATGTGGTCTGCAAGCTTTGAAATCATCCCATCCTTGCCTATCCTTTTGCCACAGAGACCTTTTAAAGGTTTCTTTTTAAAAGAAATATATTTTTTTTTTTTTGCAATATGTGATACAGAATCTGTGCCCCCTTTCCAAGTTGCTTGGTTTTTATCTTGTATTTCTTGGACCTTTATTTTGCTCCCTGCTCATTACCTTCTCTCTCATCCCCTGCACCCATGCTGTTCTCCACTGCCTGCTGTAAAAGCAGAGAACAGAAATAAACAGTGATCAAAAAAATGATGTTCCTACACTTCGTGCAACCCCTGAAATGAAAACCCAGGAGAAAAACATCACAAACTCTGCCTAAGCCTGACCTCCTCTCTCCCAGTCCTTCCCTAGGTAGATCAGTGACTTTTGAATGCAGTTCCACACTGCTGGTCTTTTTCTACCAACAAACAGCTCCTCAAAAGACAGCGACAAAAGGATCATTTATTCTGAAACCTGGTTACAAAGAACTGAATAAAATGTGATGTTAAGGTTCCACCCTGCTCATGGGGAAGCTGTTTTTTTATTCCAAGGGCAGCTGCTGATCCTGACAACTTAATTATCAGTCAGGAAAAACTTGGCAAGCAAAAAACATTCCAGGCATGGGTGAATAAGGGAGCACGAGAGAGCTGATCCAAGACCCAGTCCTGTACTTTGCACAAGGAAAGATGGGAATTTTGGGGTTATTGATGGCTCTGGCTGGAAGAATGGATAGTCTGTCTTCTCCAGTGATTTCACATTTTCTTTACACAAAGGAAGAGAAAATTTCTGATTAAAAATAAGTATTTTTCAAACAAATTATTCACTATTAGATATGTTCACTGAATGCTTTACTTCTGCTGGAATGATTAAACAAATTCAACTGATGTTGTCTTCAGCTTATTCTGCTTTCCACTGTGAGCTCTTGTGTCCAGTTCCTACTCAGAAAGTCCCTCAGACCCAAACATGTTGTCCTGACAATGTTTTCATTGTAGGAAATTCCAAGAGAAAGTAAGTGGGAATTACACAGTTGTGTTCAAAGGAGCTGAACTAAAACTCAGTCTCTGGGTGTTGAAATCAAAGACCTACATGAATCTTGAGAGAGAAAGGGAATTTTCACTGCCAGGACACTGTCACCATGTAGTTGTCTTTAAAACCCCAAAGAATGGAGCAGTGCTGACTTAGCATAAGGTGAAGGAAGGCAGAAATTCCATGTACATGAGAGTGACTCCAGCCACCAAAGGTGAAATGCCCACACAGTACTCCTGGTGCTGATGCAGGAGAATAAAAGGTTAAAGGTAAAAATAAAGGTCAGACTTGATGATCTTGGAGATATTTTCCAACTTAAGTGATTCTATAATACAACATAAAAATTATGGGGATGACATTAATGAATGACAGCCAAGAGACTTAAACAGAGGCCAGAAAAATAAATGGTGGGTGGGCTGAGAGAGGGAATATTCAAATAAAGGCTGGGTTGAGTGAGGGAGTATTCAAATGAAGAGCTGATTCATGTGGATCAACATTCTCAAAAGGAAGAAATTTAAATTAGTTTCCTACATTAATATCTAAAGATGTAAGGAAAGCCACAACACCCACAGGGGAGGCACCACCACTAAAACCAGGAGGTTGCTGATTGAATTGCCTCACTGTAGATACAGATGTGTTACTCCCAACATTCCAAGCTGAAAATCTGGAGCACAATGTCCTCTTTGACCACTAGATGCCACTGAACAGCTTTAATTACAGCCCTGCACAATGAGGCTCCAAAAGCCACGACGCTCTACGCGGATAACTCAGGATTCCTTCCCATACAGCTGCAGCCACCTGAGCAGCATTTCACACAGCAATTCCTGACATCAGAGAGATAATTCCCACCGAATTCAGAGGGTGCAAAGGCAGGGCATACCTGCTTCATCAGTGGTGATGGTGAGCTCGTTGCTGGCCTCGCTCTTGCCGATGCGGTTCTTGGCGTACATGCGGATGTTGTAGGTGGAGGACGGGTGCAGGTCGATGATGGTGGCTTGGTTTAGCTGAGGGGAAACGTCTCTGGTCCTCTGGACAGAATCCCAAGAGTCTGTTTGATAAGAAATATCAGTAGAAACAGACAATAAATGGTGGTGTTAATGTGGGTGATGCAAGCATGAAGTTAAACTGTTTCACGCCATCGCTGCGTTAATCCAGAAAACACATTCTGCTCCAAGCTAATCCAGGGGTCCCTCCCCTTCCTTGACAGCACTCCCAACTGCTCCAAGAGTGCTGCTGGGAACAGTGGGATCTTAGCATCAGCAACTCCACAGAAATAGCTACTCTTTGAGGAGGTGGTGGGAGCAGCAAAGATTCCCCAGTTTTGTGAGTGTGATTTCCTACCATTGGGACATTGGAACAACTGCACAGAAATGGGAGTTGCTGCCCTTTCAGTGACAAAGTTGGTTGTGCTCAAAAGAAATGGGAGGGAAGGGAGTTCATAAACAGGAATGGTCCAGGAGAGACCTCGTTGCTGTCCACAGGTCCCTGACAGGAGGGTGCAGCCAGGTGGGGACTGGCCTGTCCTCCAACGAGTGACAGGATGAGAACCCAGCCTCAACCTGTGCCAGGGGAAGGTCAGGTTGGATAGCAGCAGGGATTTCTTCATGGAAAGGGCAGTTAAGCATTGTCAGGGGCTGCCCAGGGAGGGTTGCAGTGCCCATCCCTGGTGGTGTCACCTGGAGGAGGCACTCAGTGCTCTGGGCTGGGGACAAGGTGGGATCAGGCACAGCTGGGACTCCATGGTCCTGGAGGTCATTTCCAAAATCATCAGCCTGTTGTGTTTATAATAAATTATCCAGACATGAAATAGGAAAAGGGATGGTAAACAGCTAAACACAGTAGCCCCTCATTTTCACCCAAGTATTGAATTGCTGCAAAAAAAAAATAAAAATAGAATTTATCAATTTAAAGTGTCTTGATGTCTTTTGTGAGTTGGCATCCTTCATTTCTGCCTTCCTGCAGGCAGTGCTCCCCTTTAACCTCTGCAGCATCCTGTGGGGGTGTCCCTGGAGGCTCTCAGGAGTGTTTTACAGAGGGGTCACTGTGGGCAGGGTTGCAGAAAGCTCAGCAGATAACAAAGATGAGTTTAAAAATAGAAAGCTCACCCAGATACAAAGTGAAACAGCAGAAACTGTGTGAATGCTTTTGTAAGGGTTTGCTGGGAGAGGCACAAGCTGTCACAGTGACTCCTGCACTTGGCTGGTGGCAGGGCCTGTTTGCTGAGCCAGGTGGCTTTGTTTAAACACAGAATATTCAGGAATTGATGTCCGAGTGATTTTGGTTAGCATTAAAATGTCTTTTTACTTTGGAGACTGAGTTTGTCACAGCTTCATCTGTGGCATAACTTCAGAAAAGGAATTTCAAAAATGACCTGCTTGGTATGGAGATCGTGTTAAATTTCCCTTGAGGATGATGGGAATTTAAAAAAAAAATATATAGTCTGTATCTTATCAAATTGCTTTTCTTTTTGCTTGGTTGTTTCAAATACTGACCTCCAAGTGGCAGGAGGTAGTCATTGCTAGCTACTGAAATTAAAGAAAGATATTTTAAAAATTATGGTGATTCTTTGTAGGTTAAGTAATGGCACCATAAAGAACAAGATGAAAACCCAGTCTCCTCTACATCTACACATTTATTTCCATTGTCTATTTATGATATGCATGGATTTCAGGGAACTTCTTTTGATACCTATACCCCTTTTTTTGAAGGGTAAAATAAACCAAGTGCAATCCTTAAAATTAAGTCAGTTCAGACAGAAAACTATTTCTCTCCAGTTTTTAAAAAAATCTGTGTTAATAAGGAGTAAGAAAAAATAGTTATTTTTATTTTCTTGTGGCAAACCCTAAAAGTATATGCTTGTGTCCATGCTGTAAGTAACAAAGGTGTTAAGATCGACTATTGAGTTTTCTGGTTTGTATTTTCATTTCAGGAAAGAGTGAAAAAGCATAGAAAACAAATAGCAATGAGCTACAAAAAAAGAAAGAAAATAAAAAGGAAAGAGAAAGGGAGGGAGGGAGGGGAAGGGGAGGGAAGGGGAGAGGAGGGGAGTGAAGGGAAGGGAAGGGAAGGGAAGGGAAGGGAAGGGAAGGGAAGGGAAGGGAAGGACTTTTTAAACTTTATTCCTCTCATAAAATGTTACATCCTGGCACTTCTCAGTGTTTACAAAACACACGCTTACTGAATGATGTATTAAAAAATCACGTTTTTTTAAAAAAATACCAGCTTTCCTCCCGTTCCTAAAAGGAAGGCTGGAGCTTTGGGCTCTCCCCGGGGGAATTCGGGATTTTGAGGAATTTGGGAAGCGGCTGCCGCTCGCAGGCGCGGTGCGGTGCTGCCACCCGGTGGCCACTGCCGGAACTGCTCCCGGGCAGGATTTTGGGAATGCCCAACTCCGCGAGAGCAGCGGGGAGCCGGGGATGCCCCGCTCACCCCAGAGCACAGGGAAGCGCAATTAAACAGGACTGTTCCAATTTTGACCCTAAGATTGCCCTAATGACATACATGACTGTTCTCCATGGAGGGCCAGGTCTGAGTGCCACGGGTGCATTTCTGCCTGTTAGCACCAAACCATCCTGAGACACCGGGCTCCCGCTATCCCTGGTGCTCTGTGATGGCAACCGGACCCTACCGGACACCGACACCGCCCTCCTCCCATGGGGGCACTAATTCCACTGGGGTCAGTTTTGTATCTTTTGTGTCTGATGGCGTAGGCATCAGCAGGACTGAGCTAACTTTGGACTCGCTGGCCTTAAAGGTCTTTGCCAACTTAATTAATATGATTTTATGATGGGATATGTGAGGGATGCTATAAATACAGCCCATGCATTCTTTGTGGGCACCTGCACCTTCTCTGAAACAGAAAAGTTTTCCTGCTTGAGAAGCCTCGCTGGTGCATCTGATCTAGACTCATTTCTGTGTCCTCAGGAAAGGCGACAGAGGTGGGAAATTCTCACAAAACGCAGCTGTGCCGTTTACAGATTCACTGTGGTCTTGGCAGGATGTTGAATATATAATCTAAATTTTGTCCCACCCTTTTAGAACCTGGAAACTGAGGAGTTTTCTTAATTCTTCCTCTTTGTTCTAAATTCCCCCAACTACCCCGTGCAAGTTCTCCATTAAACCATCAATGGTTTTTCATCTTCTTGGTGATTTAATTAATGACAAAATTCATATGCCAGAATTCAAAGACCTGATCTGAGTTTCTCCAAACATTCAGCCCCACACTTTAAAAAATGACATTTCTGTTGTTTGCAGTAATAAGAAGGTAATCTGCTCTTGGTAGGACATGACCTCCAGGATTTTTCTTCAGATACAGACAAATAAATATTTTCTTGACACCAATTCTGCCGCCCACTTCCTTTCTTTAATTTTTTAACCTTTATCAATATATTGTGTCTTGATATTCCATCCAACCTGGTGATGTTTCTTTTGCTGTCTTGCTCTTAAATTATCATTCCATATTAGAGAGAAATCATTTTTCAGTACAAGTTCATGGTGACCCCCACTTAATCTTTGTCTGCATTCTGCGTTATCACTTGAAAACATCAAACTCAATGTAACAAAGAGGTTTTAGAGCTCTGAAATCCCTTCTTGTCACTGCTTCAATTGAAGGAAAGCACCTCAGTCATCCTAAATGGGGTTGTGCTGAGTTACATCATTCTTAAATACTTATTTATTCTTGTATTTGAGAAATAAAAGAGGTGTTTTAGTGTGAGAAAGGAATCAGTCAGGCAAGCATCACTTTCAAAAGCTTTTCTGGAGCAGGTGGATGGTTGGAAAGAAAGGAAAACAATCAAAAAAACCCCAGAGCCCAGAAATTTTAGGTGTGCATATTCCTTGAAGGCATCCTTGCCCAATCTACATCTCCAAACCTGAAATTCCTGACTTCAGCCTCAGTGGGGAATTTCCAGTCCTCACCTTTCAGGTCCATTATCAATCTCTCCTGTACATTATTGATTTCATTTACAAAGCCAGGGCTGAAATGATGACTGATGATTCAACACCCTTGAAAATATTTTATCTACTAATGAAAACATCACAAATTTTTTGCTCAGTAAATACAGTGTGAAGTGGTAAAAGGAAAAAGCAGCAATTGCTAAATTTAGTGTCTTTACCATGAAACAACCAAACAAAAAGGACAGGAAAGTGTCACTGTGGAGAATAACACACGACATGAAATCTTCTCCAAACAGCTTGGAGAGATCAATCTGACTCTGTTTATTTCAAACAATGTCTCCCTTTTATACATTTTGCCACAGACCATTGTGATTGATGAATGAGCGACAGAACTCTTCACCCACATTGGCCAAACCAGAGGGACATCAAAAGAAAGTCTGTCCCACAGAAAGAATTCCAAACATGAGTTTTGTTACAGAAACAATCCTGATGTTTATGCTCAAGCTGTGGGAACAAGTTTCAGCAACCCAAAACATCAGGAAAAAATAGAGCTTTAGAAACTCAGAAGCTTCAGGCCTGGAAAAACCAGACTGCAACAAAGGAAGAGAAATCTTCCTGTGGAAAATTAAACAAAACCCACTAAAAAAATTCCATCAGGCAGTTTCAGTTCACGAATTACCCCTTAGAGCACAACCCAGTGGGGAGTGAGCAGCAAGGGGCGTTGCTGAGGTTGTTCCTCACCTGACTTGTTCTTGCACTCGATGTCGTAGCCGGTGATGGGGCTGTTGCCGTCGAAGCCCATGGTCCAGCGCAGGGCGATGCTCCGAGCTCTCACCTCCCGGATCTCTATCTCGGGGGGGTCGGGGGGCTCTGGCAAGCACACACACACAGCCCTGCTCAGAACAGACCCCATCCCCTCAGCAGGGGCACAGCAGCCTGCCTGGCGCTGGCTCAGCCTTCCTGGCATTCCTCTGGGCACTCATGGGGACCCTGATCCTGTTAATGCCCTGCTGGAAGTATCAGCACTTTGTGGAGTCACTGGTTTAATCTTGATACTTGGCTCCCTTTTGACCTTCTTGGTTGTATTTCCTTAAAATCACTCCAGCTCGGACTGTCATTGCAGGAAAGATGCTTTATCTTGATTTCCCTGATCTATCATCTATCAATGATTTTATTCAAAATATGATTGATAGAAATATGAGTACTAAACTCAAAAGTGCTAAATTTGGTGGGGAGAGAGAGTAAAATTTCTGTCTCTTTGAGCATGTTTAAAAGTCTTGCTTTAATAACAGAATAATTTGATTAAATCACTCTAAAAGCTCTTTCTGCCTCTAAAGTTTATGTTGTAAATAACCAGCACCTAGACCAGTTCTAATGTCCCTTTGAATTGTCATGGCAGCTTAGAAGAGCAGTGGTGGAACTGGGAACCTGTCCTCAAACTCCACCTGAATTTTTTAGAAGGGCTGCCTTTGGCATCCTCTGGAATCTGCTGCTACTTGGAATCAAGGGCAGGGAGAGAGAAATGTGCAAGCTGTAGGAATTTGTTGTGTGCAGGCTCAGAGGCACAGGAGGAACCAGCTCCACGTGGGAATGAGAGGTGGCTGAGTCCTGCCTGTGCCCTGCATCTCAAATATTGTCACCTCTCCTGGACTGGCTGTTTCTGCCCTGTGGGAGGGGAGCCCCAGCCCCAGGCAACATAAATTCCTAGAATTCGAATTGTGCTAACTGCTCACAATTTATTTTGACTGATTAAACTTGAAATGTTTTGCTTTAAGTTCCACAGTAGGTTTAGTATTTTTCTAGAGATGAAGTGAGATCACTTTTGCTGTATTTCAGACCTGGGTTTGAAGCACATTTATTCTTTAAAATCAAATGCAATCTGCCCTCCCTCAATCCTCCATATCCACAGTCCTTATTGAACATATTAATTTTAAGTATCTTTGGCAATTGTCAACTGCTGTATTTAAGAAAAAAATTCTAATTAATTCATACAGATCTAGGAGGACTCCTCTTTTATTATTATACCTCTAGGAGGACTTATCTTTGGTTTTGATATAATATTTTGATATATTTATTTTGATATAATATTTTGATATAATCTATGATGCTGGAAAATAAAAGACTGAGAACCTTAACGCAGCTCCTCACTTCTTCGACAATGAGGAACACAATTAATTAGGAATCAGAACCACCCTCCCCCAGCAGATTTCTACACTTCCTGTGGGTTTTTTCCCTTGTGTTGTCCTCTCCCTACCTTGCACAGTGAGCTGAATTATTCCACGATCCTCCCCGTAAGAATTGATGGCGTGGCAGGAAAAGAAGCCAGAATCCTCACGCACAGTTGGCAGAATCTATAGGAGGTTGGAAAAGAGGTGATGGATGGAAGAGCACACAGAGAAAATAAACCAACAGCTTGTCTGTGTGGCACAAGAAAAATCACACAGACTGTTCTCCTTGACAGCAATAAATAGATATTGCAGGTTACACACGTGCATTTGCATAGGAAAGCTTCCAAAATACTGAGATTAGCAAAGCCAGCAGCACCTGGGCTGAGGACACAGGCTACCAGCTCGACACGTGTAGTCAGGAGCTGGAGCTCCACCTACTCCTGCAGCTTCTCCTTAGGAGCCTTGTTTCCTGTTCCTCTCGAGTTTGCCAAGTATTTAACTGTTGGCTGAAATTTGCCATACAAAATGGTGCCTCCTGCTGCCTCCGAATTTTTCCGGCTATTTCTGAAAATAACTCAAGTGGCTGAAGTCTGTGTGGAGGAAAGAAAGGTTCTAACGCTGGAGGTGAGCCCTGTAGCTTCCAGCATGGTGCCTCATAATAAAGTTTTGTGTGGTCTTTCTTTTCAGTTTGTGCTTTAACAGCAAGAAAATTTATATATAATATTTACAAACATGATCATAATGATATTTTTCATCAGGACCACAGCTTCATTCAAGGTACAAGAAAGAAAGATTTTTTTTTTAAACGAGCAGATATTTGAAATGCCATTTCCTCCTCGTTGTGCTGCTCCACAATTTATTTACTGCACACTGTTCAACTGTGCCCTGAAAACAGACATTCATTTTCTCACAGCATTTTCTTGTGAATTCAATCATTGCAGAAACACGAGTGAATTTATTTTCATCAGCCCTGACACCATGCAGAGCATTGCCACCATTTCATGTGGGGAATTAAGGAGGCAGATGTATGATAACGTTTGTGGCTGCTTGACAGGTTGCCACATATTAGCTGAGCCATGGAAACTCCACGTGCTCCTTATCCCTCAGCAAAAGCCAGGTGATGTCAGCACAACCCCCAGTCACCACTGGTTAGGAAAAATGGATTAATTTCCCACTTGCTGCAAGGAAATTGGAGAGTTATCATCTGAGCTGTGGCAACTTGTCCAGCTGTGTTCTCTTGCACGTGTGGCTCAGCTTGGAGACAGGGAAACAAAAATTTCCAGAGCCCAGTCTGAGACACACAAGGCCTTCCTCCCCCTGTCATTGTCCTGAGCAATAAATAAATAAATTCCATATGTTCAGAGCAGCTTCCACTGAGTTCAGCTGAGCCAGGAGGGCTTAGCACTTCTGCAAATCAGAGCCCAGGGGCTCCAGGTGAGAGCCCAGAAAACAAAGAACACACAATTATTGGCCACCTGTGAAAAGTTTGGTCTCAAAGATCAGCTGTGCATCACGTAGTGAGTTCAACAATCAACCCAAATTCAGCCCCAGTGAAAATCCAAGTCCTGTCTCACTGAGGCAGGGAAAAATAAAAGCTGAGTGCACAATTAAGATCACATCATCATGCAAAAGCACTGAGCTGAAAGCTTCAGAGACAGCCTTGATCTGGCATTTTCTGCTTTTTGGGGTGTTTTATCTCTCAGAAGTGAAATGTTTTGTGTGTAACACCCATGGATGTAGAACACCATTGCTGTACACAGCTGCTCCAGAAAACTCTCCTAGCAAGACTCCAGCCTTCCAAATAGAAATATTGTTGTACATCCAGGGGTTATCTTATTAAAATGAACAAGAAGAATGATGGCAGAAAGGCCTATGGGTCAATCCTATAACTAAATATTATTTGAATCACAAAAATACTAATAGGAACAAAGTCACACATAGAATTTATTCTTCCTCATAGAAATCAATGACAAAGGTCCCTCAGAGAGCAAACCCAGAGTTTTACTGGATATCATCCAACACAGTTTTTGGCTGGTAAAGAAAGTGATATTTTGTAAGAGTTACACTAGAATTTAAACAATAACCACAGAGATAGAGAATTAGTTCCTTGGGCCTCATAAATACACTTTTTAAATGTGACTGAAAATGGATAATGAATATTTTGGAGTGAGAAAAAAGAAGAAAGATCTTTTAGATTTCATAAAAGGACATGTAAAACACCTCTTTGAGTCCTGACTTTATAAAGTGGTCTCACAGGCCCCACCAAGTGAAAGGAAGGGAGAAGAGCACTTTAAAAAGGCAGCATTTTTTCTCAAATTAGTTTAGTGATTTTGGTGAGGTAGCAGAACTTGGGGTCAGATATTTGCCAGAGTTTATCAGCAGTTTGGTTGAACTGATCTGGAGAAGGACAGGCTAAGGCATTGTATTTATTGCTAATAAATGACACGTTATGAGAGTTTCTTTTTGGTTGTACTGAGGGGGGAATTGTAAGAATCACTAAAAGCAAAAGGGAAAGCTGTGAAAGCAGGCCTCAGAGACAGAAGAAAACAGAAATTAGAGCTGCAGTTGCAAGTTTTGAATGTAGCTAAGTAAATAGAGGACAAGGATAGAAAATGATGGCTTGATATTGAAGTTTGGCTAGCAGAAATCATAAGACTACAGAAAAATATATCTGTCAAGATATAGAAAGTTTTAAGCTTAATAACAGAGTACAGTGCATTGTATTCTAAGGCTAACTAGCAAGCATTATTTTAAACAAGTGTACCTGTACCTCTAATAGTTGGCTGAAGCTGCTGTCAAGTAAGCTTTTGCTTTCTGCTATTGGCTGACAAACTTTCAAAGTGCATTGTAAGACAGAGCTCAGTGTCTGCTGCTTGGGATGTGAGCTGCTGTCACCTTCCCATGGTCTCAGCCATGTGATGAGACTTCTGAAAAATAAAATCTAGCTGGAGACACATCCCTCAGCATTCCCATGCTGTTCATGGTTGGTACACACTACCATGGCTGGCACAGGCATGAGCCACTCTATTCCTGAGACAGAAAGGATGGAGGGTTGAGCCTGGCTCACTCTCCTGCTGCCTCTGGAGTGTGGGAAGAGGGAATTTTTCATTAGGGATGGATTGCAGCAGCTTCCTCTCCCTCTTCTTGCTGCCAGCTCTCCCCACCGTGCACGGAGCGAGTGCCGGGGCTCCGGTGCTGTCAGGCTGGCCCTGCACCTGAATCAAACCCAAACCAAGCATGTAGCTGGATGATTTGGGGGCCAATTTTTCTTACCTGCAGGGTAGAGATCACTTCATCCCCCACTTCCTTGGTGGAAACCAGGTAACGGGACATTTCGGGGTTGATGATCCGGTCCTCCTTCTCCCAGCGGACTATGATGGGTTTCTCTCCATGTGCCGTGCAGCTCATCTCCTTCTTTTGGCCTTGAGTTGCCAGGGTGGTGTTTGGGTAGGAGGTTATCATAGCTGGAACTAGAAAGAGACAAAACAGAACAAAACAAGGTTGTTCCTCAGTGAGCTGAAGGGTCTGGGGATGCAAGGTTGGCTCTTCAATCTGTGTCTCACCCAGCTCGTCCATATTCAACCAGATGGGCATGAACGTGAAAAAATGTTTTATTTTCATTCCTTTGTTAAGAGAACTGATGGGCCTCAAAGGGAACTTAGCAGAAAGGAGCTGGAAGTGGACAATAGAAGGTGTGAATCCAAAGGAAGCCTGTCTTCATTTGTTTTGCTGCTCACAGGGCAGCAAACTTGCAACATAATTCAATATTCAATATTCACAGCACGTAAAGGGACTTTAACTAATAAGCGTTCAGATATGTGGACAATAAAGAACTGATAAAAATGTCTGCTTCTTTCTGATGAGCTGCTGTTCTACTTGCTGACTGCTATATGTTTTACCAGAGTGTGTGACAGTAATGATCTATCAAAATGAGGGCTCAATTAAACCAGGAACTGCACAAAATTAAAGAAAGGCTCTGCACCAAGGAGCTTACAGACCATAGATGTGTTGAGTGCATAGCTGAACTGTGCTGAACTGAAAGTATAATTAAACTGACAATAAAACTAGCTAGATTCAAGTTTTTATTGTACTCAGAAGGTATTTGCAGAACAGTTTGGACATACCTGTCAACTTCATTAACCGTTCTTTAAAAAGTGGCTTAAATTTTATTGTTGGAAAACGTACTCTCTTCTTAGCAAGAATATTCTTAAACCCTAAGTATTTTCATGTTTTGGAATTAAAATTTCCTGCAAATGGAAGGAAAAAAAATCCTTGAAATGTTTTACTGCCAACGCCAATCGTGGCATCTTGGAAGCAGGATGATCTGTTTGGTGTCCTTTGCTGTCCTTTCCTCCCCATGTGGTTTGTCCACCAATGAATGGCATCTGGTTTTCTGTCTCTAGGAAGAATCAAAGCCCACAGGTCTTTCAGTTCAGGCCCAGGAGGAGCTGGAAAGCCGTGGACAGCACACAGAGCTGTTCTTAATGAAGGAATCTTCCACTCTCCTAAAGCCTATGAGGCATCAGCAATGAGCCCCCTCCCTAAATTCTTGCCCTCTGGGGCTGCCTCCTGCAGTATCCCCATCTCTTGTTTTCATGTGTGAACAGTTGCCTCTTCCTACCAGAACTACTCACTCCTTCCATCTGGGCTTCCCTGGGTCCCAGTTTTAACCAGAGGGCACTGGCAGAGGATCTGATGTGAGGCCTTCCCAGGCTTTCCCCTTGCATAGGTTGTGTTTGTTGCCACACAGCAGAGTAAAACCCCTTATTTAAATGAATTACTTTAATTGCCAGCCCGTAATGTTAATGCTTGGTGGCATGACCTTTTCACATGCCAGAGCTGTTAATGCTTGGATATGACAATATGTCAGGATGCAGCCCTTTCTGTTCAGAGGCTTCCTGAACCAAACCAAACTGACCTGGAGATTAACAGGGCCTGTGGAGCCGTGGGTTTGAGTTACCAGGGGGATCTAATTCCAGGAGGAGCTCTGAGAAAGGTCTTGTGTGAGGCAGGAGGCTCCACAGGCACTAGTGATGAATATATCTTGTTTAACTCTTTGGGTATTAGGTACTTGGCAGTTTTGTCCAAGAGGAGCATTTGAAGAGAAGAAATTATCAATAATCAAAATAGAAAATTAGGATGAGTCTGATTCCATATTCCAGAAATTGGAAATAGCCTCAGCTTCATCTGGTGTGTGCCCACAAGAAGGTTACTTTCACAAACTTGTTTTGTTGTGGCCATCTGCTTGTTCCTCCAAAACCAGAACAACCAGGGCTGTGCAAGATCACAGAATCATTTAGACTGGAAATTACCTCCAAATCATGGAGTCCCAGCTGTGCCCATCCCACACCAGAGCTCTGAGTGCCACCTCCAGGGGACACCTCCAGGGCTGGACACTGCAACCCTCCCTGGGCAGCCCCTTCTGATGTCTGAAAACCCTTTCAGTGGAGGAATTCTTCCTGAATTTCTTCCTGGTACAGTCCCATACATCGTTTAATGTGTTTTATTCAATAGGAGACCCAATTCAAAAGAGTGCCAGGCTGTTCAGGAATTCACATTACCATCATTAGCTTGTGCCACCTCCTCTCTTCCTTCCACAATGTCCCATCCTCCCAAGTGTCCCTTCCTTTTCACAAATCTCTCTCCTCAGCACAACAGGCTTCAGTCCCCTTCACCTTTCCCTCTTTCTTCCTGCTTCAACCTCCTCAGATTCTCACATGGCTCTTAATCCCTAAACCTTTACATTTTCCTCCTTCAGCCTCATTTCCTGTCCCTAATTAAATCAGCCAGCCTCCCAAGCCACCTAGAGGGTTTTCCCTACAGCTGCAGTCCTCCTTCCCCTCAATATCTCCTCCTGGGAGTTTCCCTGTGATGGTGCAAATGTTCTGAGCCACGCAGGAGATGAGGGCTGAGGGGTTTGTGGCTCCCCACGAGGTGCCAGAGCTCCTGTGCAGGTGAGCCTTGCCCTGGCAGCTCCACCCTCCTGCTGCTTCACGAGCAGCAGCACACAGCAAATGGGGCAGGTGGACTTGGACTGAGATCCCAGAGACATCCAGGAGCTGCCCCAGACCCTGCTGCCTCCCTCCCAGGTCCTGTGCTGGGTGACAGTGCCAAACCAAACCCCACGACTCCCTAGCTTGCTTGGGAAAACCAGAGGCTACCTTGCAAAACTCCTTCTCCCCCCCCCAACTTTCTTAATAAGAGCAGCATAAAAACATGTAAAGAAAGATGACTTTATTCCTCAGATACAGCTTTATCCCTGCTTATCCTCCCCTTCTCCTCACATAATCTTCCACACGGATTCCTTATTGCCATAGCAATGCCTCACAGCTAAATATTTCCCCTTCCTCCAAAGCTGATTTTTTACTCTTCACAATTTATCTCCAATGATTCTAAACCATAAGCTCTTCTTTTTTATCTTCCTCTATGTTGAAAGATTTCTGGTAACAAAGCCACATTCCCAAGGATATTTTCGGCAACATATTTTTGCATCCTCCAACTATCTTTAATCAAATTACTGATGCAAATAACTGAGATAAATATGCTGGTTCTTTACTGACAAAATAATCTGGAAAACTGTAAATAAGCAAGCTAAATCTGCACTACATATGCATGAGATATTCTCTTAGGATGTCTTAAAAATAAGTGAAGTAATTTAGAAATGTATCAAGATGATTCAGATCCATATTAAATGTGTCTGTGTCTTAGATCTCTTCAAATGTGCATTATATACAGACACTAAATATATTTATATATATACATTTATAAAAGAGAATTTTGGAAGGGCAGGGCATGTTGCTGTGCAGGTTCAAGGGATGGATGTTGCCATGTTCCACAATTTTGGAGTAGTTTCCCCACGGGACAAATTAATCCAGTTCTGTTTTCTCTGGGGTTCTCCATGGCTTTGTCTGAAGCCGTGTGGTGCTGGGCACAGTTAGAGATGCATTGGTCAAAACTGGACAAAGCTACAATTTATTAATCATGGCAATTTCCATTTTCAAGATATGCACATCTCTGCCAGCAGCATTAATCCAGGAGTTTTCTCTGTTTAGAGTTGGGATTTCTTTTGGAAAGCTGATTTATTTGCTGCTTTTCACAGGTCAACCCATTGTTTTCTCCTTTCTTCAATGCAACCCATCAAGAAACAATTAAAAATATATAATTATATTATCATTATTATATTATTAAACCATTATTTATTATAGCATTAAATATTATGGGTCTACTAATGCATATCAAAGTATTAGATTATACAATCATATTAATTAGAAATTATATTGCTTTGTAATATAATGATTGCTTTATAGTATTAACAACTTCATCATTAAAATCGAAGTGCACAATTCAGTAGTCAGGGTTGTACTTAAGAATTGTGAAAGTGGCTCAGACAAAGCAAGAACTTTTTGTTCTACTCTTGAAGAAAACTGAACCTGGGCCTTTCCTAAGATTCAGTAAAAATTGCTTAATCTGACCTATTTTTCTCTGCTACTGCTGAGTGTTTCATCACGAACCGAGTACAAAAAAAAAGGAAAGTATTTTATTATCTTGAAAAAAGATCAGTCTCAGTATCCAGAATATAAGAAAGACTGTTGGAAGTTGAGTAAAGCTTGTGAAGGGTATCAGAAACTTTTGCATAATTTTAGAATAAATCTTTATGAATTAATAGAAAACAAAAATTCACACCAATTTAAAAAAATTATGTAGAGAGCTGGGATGGATGGATGGATGGATGGATGGATGGATGGATGGATGGATGGATGGATGATGGATGGATGGATGGATGATGGATGGATGATGGATGGATGGATGGATGGATGATGGATGGATGGATGGATGGATGGATGGATGGATGGATGGATGGATGGATGGATGGATTTTTTCTCTCTTTCAGCTCACAGATGGGAACAGCCTTTTTGTAAAAAGCAAATTAAAAATCTCCCTGTCTTTCAGTTTGTAATTAAACACTAAATAACCATGTACCAGTCACACCATTAAACATTAAATAACCATGTACCATTCACAAATTATTGGAAATCTGACTCAAGTTCTCTGTATTTTTAAGAATTATGGTCTTTTTTAAGCCAAAACCATTCTGGGATTGTGGGATTCTCATGGTCTGAAGATCTCTGTCCTAGCAGAGTGTTCTCATAGTTTGGCTCCATCACTGGCTCATGGCCAGTGTGTGGAAATATCTGTAATCATGAGAGATCCATCTTGAAAACATTGAAAAAATATTGAAAAAATGAATTGTAATGTTTAAGCCAAATTCAGCTGTCCTTTCATTGTGGCCAGCCACAATGAGAACACTCTTCTCTCCATGACAAATGGGATTTTCCTGCCTCAAAAATTCCCTCTTCCTCCATCCACTTTTGCCCAGGCAGAGAAAGCCCATGCACATACATTACTTATATTTAATGGAGCCTAGCTGTCACATTTTTCTTTATTGATATATATTTGTTAATTTATTTTCCAATTTAGTAGACTTTCAAAAGTCAGCAAGAGCTTTGTTAAAATTTGTGACTTCAGTTTTCCCTTTCTGATAGGAGACATTTGGCTTTACTTAAATAACATCTCTCTGGAATTCAAATTGTGAAGAAAAGAGAATTTTAAATTAATAGGATTTCCCGAACACTTCAATTTAAACTCATAATTCCTTGGTAAAAGTCAAGCCTCTTCAGCAGGTGAAAATCATGCTCTTAATCCTCATCCTCAGGAGATGTCCAAGATTAGGAAACAAATTCCATGTCTCAGAGGGTCAAAAAATTATGTAAACACAACAAAAGCATCCTATTTTTATCTATACAAGTTATTATATATAATAAGAATGGGCATGTAATTAATGACAGCTTCTTTCTACCAATATTCACCAATTTTGAAAATTAACTTCACATTTGGGACCTTCTCGTGTTTGTTTGTTGGGAAAACCTCCTCAGAGGCATGTTCTCTTAGGATAAATATTTTAAAAATTCAATTTAAATTATTTAATCATTTCATGAAGGTGATTTTAGAGTTGAATATTTTACTGTATTGCTTGGAATCAGTAAAGGATTTGCTGTCCAAGCAATGCAACTCTTAGATAGAAACCATTCTGGGTGAATTGTGCCAATTATCAATATGGCATGAATTTCAAATTTAAAAAGCCAATGTTTGAAATTAATAGCCATTGATGTTTCAGATTAGAAAAAAAATAATTTCAAACATGTAAACCTGAGAAATTTGAGGACAGAAGTAAAATTTGATGAATTAATATGTTATACTGAATTATTTACTCAGCTTTAGCTACAGGAGTCTGTATTATACAGGGAATAAATTCCAAAAAATTATTAATAAATATATCCCTGAAAATATTTTTAAAATAAAACTGAACAAAGCAAATTACCTTCTATCCCTAACCTGCCCTAAAAGGAAGACCAGTAGCTTTTTATACATTTTTGTATGAATGAATAGCTGGACAAAAGGTAAGAGCATCATTCGCAGTTCTATTAGCAAAATAATTTTCTGACAGAAAAGTACAAAAAAAGTATAAAAAGTATAAAAACCAGCACTGCTGGTAAAAAGAGAGAAATTAATAAAATGATGAGGATGTCTGGAGACCTTGGCAGCTCCACCAGCACCTCCTGATCTGATTGAATGTGTCAGGCCAAAGGCTGTGAACATTTAGGGTTCATATCTTATTCCCTCAGAAGTGGTTTCAGGTCACATTAGAGGAAGAGAAGTTGATTTATTTTGCATGACAACTATGAATTTTAACCAAAAGATGCATTAAAAAAAAAAAAAAAAAAAAAAAGGGGCTTTTCTCTGAAATCACAAAGGCAATTCTTTCCTCTTTCTAAGATTTTCCTTGCATTGGTTCTGAGTGTGGACAGTGCACACTGATGGCTTCAGATGATGCACAGGAGAGCAGCAGCTGCTGCTGTTTCTTGGTCTTTCCCTTGACTCTGACATGGTGTCACTGTGGAATAACACACAACATGGATTTTTTGTGATTTTTTTCCTCAAGATTGTGTAAAAGATTTTTTTATTAGAGATTGTTTCTTTTTATACACTATTTTCTACAGACCAATGTGATTGGTGAGAGAAAGATAAACTTCTTCACCCACATTGGTCAAATTAGAAAGACATCAAGAGAGATCTTCTTTTAGAGAGAATGTACACATAAATATTGTAACAAAACTAATCTTTGTGCTCATGTTCTTCCTCTGAGAAGGAATTTGAGAAAACTAACATATCAGAAAACTAAAACTTTAAAAAATCAAAAACTTCAAGCCTGAAACCAGACTACAACATGGTTCTGAAATAAATGTGACTTTCTCTTGCTTTGCCACACATCTTCAATTCCCATTTTCCCCAACTGCACTTCCCAGTGACCAAGGGAAGGGGGTGGGGGGTGATAAGCTGACAGCTTTGTCCCCTGCAGCCAGCTGTAGTAAAAACCTGTGGAAATGAGTTACAAACTCTGGGAACTCACACGAGGCACTGGGAAATCAGTCTCATCAAAGCTTGGCTAATTGTCAAAACAAACATTAGTGATCAAAAAACCATTACATTACCACGTATGTAATTGTGATTTCTGAAGGCTCAGACAAAGACCATCTTCCCACAGAAGAAATTTATGGACAGTAATAGTTTTACCACCACTGACATTGTTGGGAAGTGTGGATGCCTAAAAATTAGCACCAGAATCATGTCTCCATTAATTACAAATTCCTCAGGCCACTTTCTATTCCAAATCAATTACGATCTTTCATCAGCCTGTTATAAAAGCCAGGCTGGAGAGAGCAGAATGTTAAATAGTTAAAACTAGCAATACATAATTTTAGATAACTTCTCCAGCGCTTTGATCTTAAATTGAATTCAGTCTGCCATCAAGATGGCATCAAGTTTTAATGTGAAATGAGAGGGTTACTGCTACCATAATTGTAAAGCACAGCACTCTAATTTTTGGTGACTTACAGAATGCAAATCAGTTTAAAACAGAGACTGGAATCCCATGGGGGAGTGGGTTTGGGTTTGTTTTTTGTTTTTTTTTTCTAAACAAGTTTTTATGCTTTAAACTCTCTATTTGTGTCCTTTCATGAAAATCACCTGAACAGTTTACAAGTTTAAATGAAAAGAAAAAAAAAAACAAAAAAACAGGCAGAAAGTGACTGGAAAGCACAAGCTTTAATCAGGTTTTATTTTATGACCCAGCAGCTCCCATAAGTCTTTTAGCTTTTGGAGGCTGTGAAGTGACATGTGTAAATGTCCCTCCCTGGGGAAGAGAAGCAAGCACTAATTGGGGTATTGACAGGTTTAAATGAAGCAGAAACACACGAAGAAACTCTGGCTCCAACCAAAATGAGGATTGGGGAGTGGGGCATGCCGGGACATTAATGGTTTTCATTCACTGCTCACTCATGCAAGTAAATATACTTTTAAGCACGGTGACCTGGGTCTATAACAGCTCAGTTCTGAGCTAAAAAGCCATGAAATACTATCTGCTGATGGATAGGAAAGAGGGCTCTGGTAGAACCAGTCTCCTCAAGCTGTTCAGAGGGAATTATAATTTTATTTTCTACATAGTTGCAGCTAGACCAATATCATCTGAGACTGTGATGGCAGGAACAGACTCAGATGCATTTAAATCAGCCAGACACAACTCCCTCTATATTTAGCAGCCACTCTCTATATGAGTTTGTTAGCATAACCAGTATAAATATAGATTTTTTCTGCATATTTACACCAACAGAGAGGTGTTGTTGCATTGGATGGATATTTAAAAGAATTCACCTGGGCACAGAGGTCAAGCATGGTCATAAAACCCATCACAACTGGTTTTTAGATGGCTAAAAATTAAGGATTTTCTCTGGAGTGGACATTAAAGGTGCAAAAAAAGGCCTTCCAGAGGGTCATTGGTCTTGTCTTAAAGATAACAAACAGCTTCTTAGTGGGGATAAAAGCACCTCAGGGTGAGCTGATCAGGCTTTTGCAACCAAGCTGCAGAAGTCCAGCTTAAAGTCAGGGAAATCAAGTGTTAAAGGTCTGATCTCAAACTCCACATTCTCTTAACCAAGGAGATTCAGAATGTTAATAAATGCTCCCATCCCAGGAAAGACAGGAAAGGAGATTCAATGAGGGAGAATAAAAAATAAAAAAACTAATAAAAAGCTCTGTAGATATTTATTTTTTTTTATTTTATTTAGATTATTCAGTAAAAATTCTGCCCCTTTTTAGAGATACCATCTAGGAATATTTTGGGAATGGTCTGACCACCTTCATCTGCTTGTTTCTGCAAAACCAAAACCTTAATTCTCCATCTATTTTAACTTTTCTTTTCCTCTGTGTGGTCTAGATTCTACTTTTACTGCTCATCATGCCACGAGTTTCTAGAGGGAAAGAAAATCTCAATAAAAACAGGAAATTTCCAGAAGAATGGGGAACCATTTTAAACTAGAAAAACTGATGGGTAACTGGTGTGTTTAACAATTTTTTAATACCTGTCTCATGGAAAGAGGGAATTACTAGCAAAGACAAACAAAAAAGGCTTAGAGAAACACAATATTTATAAAGATATTAAATGTAATAGATTTTGAGGTACAATCACCCACAAATTAAAAGCAGCTCTTACAGCAAAAAAAAACCAAAAAACAAAACA